>JADBJO010000907.1:36336-96336 GCA_016801955.1 Conus betulinus | reverse complement strand
CCTTGGTGTGTGTGGCTAGGGAGCCGCATTTCAGGCCGGGAAACATGGAGATGAATTACTAAATTTAGACTATGGTAGCTGACTGGCGGTGTGTTTTTTCCATTTACAAAAGGCAGTGCATGACTGCTACGTGCTAGGTAGGCCTTCGCAACGCACGAACGAACATTGAATGAAGTCGATCCATTCAATATGATGTTATATCCATATATGACTGATAAAGGCCTGTTGAGAAGCAAACTCGTAAAAAATGGACACGCACACATGCAGTGAGTATGTGCGTGTGACGTGGGGGAGGTAAAGGAGGATCTTCCTCGCATCACAAATGACGCGTATGTGAAGTCATAAACATGCTCTTGCTTCTGCAGACTTGCAAATACAACTAGTGTATTAGGTTATTATAATCTCTCTCTCTCTCTCTCTCTCTCTCTCTCTCTCTCTCTCTCTCTCTGTATGATCATTTTTAAATGCTGGGTCCGATCGAACCAGACATCTTGTGCAATGCTCAGACAAAAATTACGTTGAACTGATGTCGGACAAAATAGTAGGCCTTCAGGCGGCAGCCAGACTGGAAGACAGCTATCTGGTCCGACATCGAAGCTTGTCTTGTGTAACATAAACAGTCATGACCTCGCTCGACGGCAGTCTAACCTTAGATTTCAATGTAAGTCCATGAAAACCAAGAGATGCACAATATGCTCTCTCTCTCTCTCTCTCTCTCTCTCTCTCTCGGCGCACGCGCGCGCGCGTCTTTCACGCGTGCACACTCAAAGGTCAGTGCTATTCAACATGCTAGTCTGATTATTCGTGTAGATCGGACATCGAGTCCGTAAGAGGCTAAGCTTATAAGGATGTTGATATCCCCATTCACCAATGATATCAAAACAAAAGGGGTCAAAAAACGGTAGAATGAGACGAGCTGCTCATGTGCAACAGGGGTAGGCTAACCGCTGTGACGTTGGCTCAACTCGGAACCCATCCGTACGTAGCAGGAAGCACAATCCAACGAATACCCCTTTACACACAGGCACACGCGCGCGCGCGCGCGCACACACACACACACACACGCATCACCCCAGTTTCTGAGTGTCTTCCTTGGGCTCCGCCGCACCACATGAGCCAGCCGTAATGCTTCACTCAGTTAGTCGAGTGGTATAATCTTTACATTCATTGCATATAAAAAAGAAGGGGGGGGGGGGGGGGGGGGAGAGAACAGAAAGAAAGAAAGGAAGAAAGGATAAGAGAAGCAGAAGCGATGTAAGTGCCGTTATAGGAAAGATCCATCGACTGTTTCGATTTTTTTCCCCCTCATCCTTTTGCGAACCTCTTTTCCATTTTGAACATCCCCATTAAAAGAAAAAATGAATAACCAAATAAAGAGGGGCAGAGACGGGGACAGAAAAACAGATGACACAGACAGAAACGCAACAATAAGGAACCGTTATATTATTATTTTTTATCATTTCTCAGCAAGACGTAACCATGTCGAATGTGTCTGCTTGTTGCGAGGGAGGAAAAAAAAAAAAAAACTGTGCTGACGTCATCTTGACGTGAGCTTTTGCGGACAAGAAGACTGCTGCAAGCAGTTTCGACCGTCCGCCATTATGACCTACATTTGTCCTTGTGTTGAAAAAGCTGGCAGATGTGAACACAGCAGTCCAGAAAGAACTGGGAGTTTCTTTAATTTTATTGTGTTGTGTTAGAATTCTTGTAAACTGTCGAATAACATTTGATTTATTGAAAAAAAAAAATATGGTATCTGGGTCAAAACGTCGGACTCAGAATTGGTCGCTTTGTCAAAGAACCGGGGCAACTTAGGCCTCCTGTTATTGATCATGTGGCACATACGTGACTCTCTCCGGCGGTTATGAAACGGCCTTGACGGCACGTTTCCGGTTAACTTTAAATTCTCTCTCTCTCTCTCTCTCTCTCTCTCTCTCTCTCTCTCTGTGGCCCCTCGCCTCCTGGCGCGCGCGCTACCTTTAACACCCTGAAAAATATTAAGAGCAGAAATGTGTGACCCAGTAATAACATAAATTGATAAAGAGGCGGGGTGGGCGGCAGTGAGATAGGGATGGGAGGAGAACGGGTGATATCATGCCAAAAGAATCGTCTGTTGATCTGATGGTTAATTTAAATGACAGTATGCAACGTGAGTATTGTGAAAACTGCGGTGGTCAGCCATTGCATCTTTTAGGGTCATGCCACTATTACAAGTCGGCACTGTAATCATGTTCCAGAACCTTTGCTTACAAAATTAACACAGGCTACCAGTGCGGACTTGTCACGTCAGTCATTCTTCCCATTGACTCACTGAGTGGTACCATACGGCATGCTTAGTCAGACTGAATGAAACCTCCGTCACTACTCCCGTTTTTTGTCAGCGCATGTCAGCACCATTGTACGTGCCCACAGGTTGTGGCGTACACGTCTCGCTAGATCATTGATCACCTGGTCCATGTTGTTACTGGCCAATACAATCGCCGATACCGTCAAATTTGTGATGGTTGACTTTTCTAGTTTCTATTGTAATTATGTCCCCAGCCTTTTGACAGATTATATTACAAATGAATTTTGACACATTATAAAACAAACACATGATCTTTATTTTTTTTCTCACTGGCATTCCCGATGGTCCTGTCGTGACGATCAGACCAACTCAAGATAAGGATAATCTGTTATGTTTGTTTTCTCAGAATCACCGTCGGAGTCAACAGCCTGATAATAGAGGATGGGGGCTGGGAAGATGTCGGTTGCGTTGGGCTCACACTTATGGCAGGGCGGAGACGACGGGAGAGGGCAGAGGAAGGGGCAGACGGACGGGAGGGGTTAGTGAAAGAGGAGAACCCCGGGCGGGGGGGGGGGGGGGGGGGGGGTCAAACGATCGTACGTTGATAAGGAGAATATCGAGCAAGAAACAGTAAGCAGAAAGAGGCCGTCTCACTGATGTGAACCAATCGAGTGACCTGTAGGCCCCATAGGACTTTCGGAATCCGTGCCCCGACTGACTGGCACAGCTCCAACGGATCTTGCACACCGCTTACTAAGACCACTGATCTTGAGAGATTCTCTTGTTTTGATTCTGGCCTGGTGCTGCAAAGCGGTTCCATCTTTTGTTTGATGTCTGAGGGGATTGGCTTTTCATTGGCCGTCGTCTATTCCTGCGATCACTTGTCTTCCCATCTGTTAAGTTTGTTGAAACATACTGGGCTGGGAGGTGCATCGCTGAGCCTGTCCAACCATTGGCATACAAAGTGAAATCATTCGGCCATATAAACACAGAACCAGCCCGGCGGTGCAGCCATGAGCTTACAAAGACAAGTCTTTCAACCACTGTGCTATTGTAAATACAAAACCAGCCCATCCATCCCAGTGTATGTGTACAACGGTTCAACCATTTCAGTACAAATCCAGCGTGGCCGTCCAACCATATGCATACAAAGCCAACACCGGTACATCCATATGAATACAGAGTCAGCCTATCCAACCATACAACAAAGTCAACCCGTTCGTCCATACAAATACGAAGCCACCAAGCCAGCCAACCATAAGCATAACGGCAAAGCCAACCCGACCAATCATATGAATATAAAGCCAGTCCGGCCCGTCCGATCATGTGCATACAAAACCATTCAACCATATGAATGCAAAGCCAGCCAGTCCAACGCTATTAATACAAAGCTAACCCGTTCAACCATACGACTACAAACAGAAGCCATCTCGGCCGCCCATACATAGAAGGGGGGAACACAAATTGAAACTGAGAAAAGCAGAGGTGTTTTGTCCCCACACCCTTTTCTCTCCTCCTCCTCCTCATGTCGCATATTGATCAGCCCCCCCCCCCCCCCCCCCCCTCTCTCTCTCTCTCTCTCTCTCTCTCTCTCTCAGTTCCCAGGGCTTTCTCGGTCTCGGTCTCTTCTCTCTGATTTTTTTCCCCATGAAGTTCAGAAGCCGAATCTTGACTTCAGAAAATTTTCATAAATCTAAATAGTTGGAGCGAAGCCTTCCGTTCGCGCAACATTGTTCGAGTCATGAGATCAATCGTTGTGCGCTAATTCGTATTCCCCTGTCATCTCTACACTGATGTAATCACTGTCGCGCGCGATGCGTGCGCCGACCGGGCATAGTCTTAGGAGACTGACTCTGTACCGCCGTTATCGACGTTCTTTGGGCAAATCAAGTGAACTCGGAGTCAGCAGCAGTCGCGTATGAGACATCCACCTTGTTGCAAACTTAAACGCAGCTGGCAGCACTATGTGTGATGTGTGTTCTTCCCCTTCTGGCCTTCCCAAACCATCGTCTGTCCCGATTAGTTAATGTGGCCCGTTTGTATATAAGCCTAACGACATTTGAAGGCCGATTTACCCGCCGACCCCCGCTTGCGTGTAATCCACTGATTGCGCCGGATGGCCAGGGACCGTACCAAACAACTAGTTCTGAGAGATGAGTTCAGCGGTTGCCGCGAATTGATCTCCCGTCTTTATGCCGCTGTTGATACACACCCCACTGATAAAAAAAAAAAAAGCACATTCTCTCACTCTGCCTGTGCCTCGCTAATATAATCATCTCTCTCTCTCTCTCTCTCTCTCTCTCTCTCTCTCTCTCTCTCTCTCTCTCTCTCTCTGTTAGCTCAATACCAACTTCGCGGAAAGCTATCTCAGACATTCGGACATTTGTCGCCATCGAATTCAGTCTGATCAGTTCATTTTGACTGCCTGCCAGCAACAACTTGTCACCGGATGCATGGACATCACGGCTCTTAAAAAGACGTTGGTCGGGCGACAACTTGTCCTTAAAACACTCCCCCGATCAGGCCATTAAGCTTAGTCTATTCGCATTCTCATTTTCAAGTTACCCCAGTGCTGTTCGGATCTGGGTCACAATCTGAACCGTGTAAGTCACATCATGGTTATGTAGGTCATAAAACCAAGCAGAAGACTGAAAATCATTAGGGCAACTTTGAAAATGCGATAAGGGAAATTTGTTAAGTATGCCGGCAACTCTGGCAAACTAGCCGCTGTTATATTTTCTTTCCTTCCAGTCCATCTGCAGTTTTCCTCACACACATCCCACCCCTCCCCGTCTCTGTCTCTGTCTCTCTCTCTCTCTCTCTCTCTCTCCAGAGAAAGTAGAGGGATACTCTCTCTCTCTCTCTCTCTCTCTCTCTCTCTCTCTCTCTCATTTCGCTGGTGCCGCTTTGCATGGACTGTGAAAACGAGCGACAAAACCACACACACACACACGCAGCACACGGCACACGCACACACAAGCTGACTCATCAGTCTGGCTATTATGTACGTCAGTGTAGAACACTGTAGGGATTCTCAACGCAGGAATGACAGATGCAGCGTACAGGAATTTTTTCCCCCATTCACGGTGGCTAAAAGGTCATGTACAATCTGCTTTGTTTAACATCCACCCTTTGTCAATGGACAGACTTAAGTAGAGACTGGACGAAATTCGAATCTATTTCCTTCACACAAGAGACGGCGGCAGTCGCTTGGTCTTCGGTTCTTCTGTCAAGAGCTAACCATAAGCCAGCGCTTGCTAGTATTAAACGCTGAATGTTCACTGCTAATGCAGTGAACGATACTGACCTCACTTGACGAACCTAGTGTTGTAAAAGGGCAAATCTGGGGAGTCTGTTGTGCGAAAGAATGTAATACAGGTTAGAGAGGTTCTACAGTCCTCCAGCTCCCTCACCTCACCTAAAGGCAATTGCAGCAAATACGAAGCCGCAACTCCACCCCCACCTCCAACACCGGCCTTCCCACATCCCATGTCCTCCTCCTCCTTTTCATTTTCTCGTGCTTTAAATTCTGATGTTCGCCAGTTGACTGATTTGTCCATATACTTAGACTTTCACCACCGCCATCCGTCTGTCCTAGTCATCAGTTTTTGTTCTCCGCTGTCATGACTCGGTTGGCGCGTATTGATTTTCCCACACTCTCCCTTGGCGTTGCCGCTGTTGCCAGTTTAGATTCCTCAAAAAGGTGAAGTGAAACAAACAAAAACGCACCCCCAAACGGCGTCTTTTTTAACATTCCGGATTTGTCCATCAGTCATGTAACACATGACAATGACTGACGAACTTGTCGAATGCGGTCTTGCTTAATAGTGCGCGATCGCACGCATGTAGCTGTGTGACATTTGCCGTTTCTCTTCTCAGTCCTCATACTGTTATAAGCTATGGCTCATCCCGTCATCAGGTCTTTGTCAAATCCAGTCATAGGATATTTTACGATATGGGATATTTGTTACAGCCCTGTTTTGAAAAGAGCAGTTTGCAATTCAACAAAATGAAGGAGACGGATGTTTTAAACATTTCTGTCATAAAGACAGACTGGATAGTGTTGTGAGTGTGGAGAAGGCGGAAGGGTGGCGGAAGAATTTGACGGGAGGTTCCAGGGGGTCGTAATGGCCTGTGGCGGGCCGGAATCTCGGCTCGAAATCTGTGGCGGTGGTTTATAGACAACGCCTGAAGAAACTGTGAAACATCTGAAGTATATCAAATAGAAATATTCTGAAAGAGATCCAGCGTACGAGATTAAAAAAAAAAAACCCTGTCATGCGCGTGCGAGCACACACACACACACACACACACACACACACCTGAGGAAAGAAGGAGGGGAGGGAAAAAGGACGCTCCCAGTAACCCCACCCTCACCCCCGGGTGGTCTGTACTTCAATGTTCGTAGTGCAAAGGTGTTGGGGATGGATCATGGCTTGATAGAGATAGAGAGAAAGAGAGACGAACGGGGAAGGGAGGGGGAGGGGGGGGGGGGGGGATCGAATGGGAAGAGAGGGGAAAAAATGCGTTCAGAACTTTGGTATGACATGAAGCCAACAGAAACGGAAGCTGCTAAAAGAAGTGTCCTCTGAACCCTATGGAGTGTCCAGCCCATATGGCTGAAAAAAAGGCGGACTGAAGCCGCTATCGATGAAGACATCGCCACAGCACTCCGGTGGTTTCATTGTGAGTGATACCCGCTATTTAAGAGAGAGAGAGAGAGAGAGCGAGAACCATAGACCTATATCCCATCTGGTGTCACGCTGCGCCTTAGCGTATGGGGACTGATCCCAAAATATCCGTGGATGATGAGAGCATGAACTCGGTGTCAACAGAGCGGGACCGAGTGTGACCTACGTAAAGTCCGACATAATTCAGCCATTCTTCTTGCGCAGAGATCGGCCAAGAAAGACACAAGTCATCTTTATTATCAGTACTGTGTTTTTAACGCTGGTATTATTTTCAAATTTCGTGGATCTGGCTCGGCTCATGGTGTGCAAGGTGTAGCCAAGTTAGTCCGGTCGGCGGCCGCTGCATCAAGAATTAATACTGACTGAAAGCTTGTGACGAACATTCGGGTTCCGCGCTGACTGAAACAAATAAGGCCTAACATAAGTTACTGTGATTTTTTCAGTTTCGCTGCGCGGTGCCCTGTATCTGTATACCACGCAGTGAATACCTGTGACTTCACTGAAGACTGCGCTTCAGAACATGTGGCAAATGGGACGTTGACATCATCACTTGCTATATATCACTGTTACATCAGTTGGGTGGTAAGACTGAGCTCGCAGTCAAACTGCGTTGCGTGTTCGAATCCCAGTGATGACAAACACACAGCTTGAACTAACAGTTCATGGCAGGTGCCCCATGATGGGCACTGGTGGCGTAAGTCTTGTGTCACTGAGCTTGGACCCTTGCTCACACAAGGCCTCAAGATAACCCGCGTCAACCGTTTGGTGCATGTGGACGTTAAACTTGTGTCCCCCTCTCCACCCCCAGCATCCCTGGTCTTCTTTGAAGACTGATTCACACATACTGTAGGTGTAGGCTGCATCAGTTCAGTTGACACAACTTTTCAAATCTTGTTTTAATCTCTCTCTCTCTCTCTCTCTCTCTCTCTCTCTCTCTCTCTCTCTCTCTCTCTCTCTCTCTCTCTATATATATATATATATATATGAAAAGTTTTTTGAGTTTTAGTTTATTACTCAAACTTAGTCCCTTTGCAAGGCTGGATTTAAAAAAAAGTACTTTGTGATCTTTTACACTCGGAAAAAAGATATAAATCATCATCATCATCATCATCATCATCATCATCTCTCTCTCTCTCTCTCTCTCTCTCTCTCTCTTTAACTCTCTCTCTCTCTCTCTCTCTCTCTCCACCGTGAAGCTAATTGAAAACCTGTTTGAATTCCTTCTGAAAATTATGACGTCAAATCGTCTGATGCTAATTTGGTTAATTTTGCCGGAAAGCCACAAGGCTGCTTCTCGCCAAGCTGCAATACACGCGATAGTGGTCAGATCCAACTGGGTATGTGATGATCTATCCGGTAACTTGTTTGTGACAGTGTGTAACATTACTTACATACGTCACCGGGGATGTCATGGATGTCAAGTTCTGGACCAGCTGATGAAGTGAATAAAGAATCAAGACTGTCAAGTTGTGTGGTGATTTGAAGGGATAACAATATCAAAATCTGGACATCATGGTCAAAAAGTCTGCATACTATCGTGCTGCACGTGCACACAAACAGAGCTTGTCAAAAATGACGTCACATCTGATTTAAATTAATGTTGAATGAAATTTATTGTCAAAACTAGAACTTAAACATAACGACTTCTAGTTTTTTGCCTTAAAGAAAGGTTAATACGTCTGTAAAGTCCTTGATTTTGGCGTGACCTACTTATTTTGACGCCATGTCTGTTTTTTAACCATATCGAGGCTGAGCCTTATAACTGTTAGTTTGCGCATGCGGACATGAGCCAGGCTCATGATTGGTTGAGTGTTCCTTATTATGCAGCGCGTTCATGACGTAGGCGTTGTGTGGATTGTTGTCACGTGACCACCCAAGCGCCATCTTTACGAGGGAGACTGTTCTGTCATGGTCACCGGCTGCCCCTGGAAATGGCCCCACAATGAACATTTGTTGAATTTCTAGTGTGTTGTGACTTTCTAACGGTATGTATGATTTTACACTATTCTAGGTCATATAATATTTATGGTTTATTTCAGACTATGATGAAGTAGTTCCAAAGATGTGTGTTTCGCTTTGAACCTTTATCCTGGCTGGTGGAGTCTAGGATGGTGTGCTTTTTGTGGTTGAACGGTGAACTGCCTGAGCCAGGCACACCAGCCATGCCACAGAGTGATCCCGCCTTTTGTCTCGCGGCGTGTGGAATGACTCCAAATAACACGAATAGTACTCCATCTGTCTTTAGCTGCTTATTACTTCGTTTTTTCAAACAACATGTATGTTTTTGCTATTACCTAAAGAGGTTAGCTTTCAGTTAAATTGTTTTTAATATGCGCAGTTGTGTACACAGTCGGTGGGAAGGAAGAATCCGACTCGGTAGTGGTATGAGCCTGTGCATTGACTATCTGAAAGCACAAGTAGACTTGCGACTTGGTCGGAGGAAATATTCCGCAAACATACTCATTGGAAGAATGGTTAAATTGTGGAACAGTAAATCTGATCACATTGCCATTACAGGAAGTTTAACAGTAACATTTCAAAACGTGTCATTTGCCAGAGACTGCAAGGGTTTGTTAAATAATGATTATAATGTAGGTTACAGTTTAGATTTCTCAATAGTGAGACTGAAAGGAAACTAGCCAAGTAGCAGGTTAACAGTGTGTCCATGAAAGACAGGGGGGGGGGGGGGGGGGGGGGGGGGGGGGGGGGGGCTAAGTACTACAAATTCTCTGAATATTATGGCAAAAGCTGAGTAAAAGCCAGTCATATAATGATATATATATATATAATTATGTGATTGAAATGTATTTCTTAAGAAGTTTTTCCACTGAGTGACTGACAAATATTCTGATGATTCTGGCATTTTGTGGGAGCATGCATTTGGAACACAGTTGGTGATAGTCGCATGCTGTGAACCAGGCGAGGAAAATAATTATATGCTAATATCTCTGCATGCATGCATGCCTGTCTGTCAATACATTACATGACTAAAACATGAGCGAAACCTGTCATTTTTTTTTTTTTTTTACATTGGACTGTATATTGTGTAACGGGTCCTTCTCAGGGATGTTCTACACACATTTCCACTGACACCTCCATCTACACTGCTGAGCTGACTGCCTTTGTCCTGGCTCTGGAAATGGTCTCTAAATCCAAATATAAAGATTTCCTCATTTTGTGGGAGTCTTGCTCTGGAGGCTGTTGCCAGCCGTAACCACAAGCATTCGCAACTGCTGAAATTATTTTAACTGAATACCTCTCAAATTGGATGGGTACAACATAGTTTTTGCTTGGGTTCCCAGGCATACGGGCATTAAGAGTTGTTGATCAGCTGTCGAGAGTGCCTTGAAGAAACAGTTGAGCAGACTGTCTATCCTTAACAATTGACAAGTTGGTTGATCAGCTTGCCAAGAGTGCCACAAAGAAAAAACAGTTGAACAGTCTATCCTTAACACTGATCAGAAACCCAAAGCCCAGGCTTACACCAAAGACATCTGGTGAGAAGAATGAAACTTAAAGACCTTTAACAAACTGTTCAAAATTTTGACCATGTGCCAGGGGCGGCTGTAAAAGAAGAAAGAAACAGTCTTGCGCCGTTTGCACACAGGCCACTCCTCTGACACCCATTCTTATCATTTAAGAAGTGAAGAATCTCCACGGTAGATTACATGTCATGTACCACTCTCAGTGAAACATACTCTGCTACTAGTGCTAGAGTGTTGGGACTTGCATGATGGTGAGACATAAACATGTTACAACAGACTCCATGAAAACCTTGTTCAGAAATGTCCCACTGATGTAATCTTTGAATTTCTATGGGAGATAACCATTTTTCATCGAAGATTTTACAAAAGAAAGGTTTTCCCCAAAAATTTCCAGTGTGTTTTTAGGTGTATTTTAAAAGGATTGTTTGAATGTGTGTGTGTGTGTGTTTTTTAATGGTTTTTCAGTTGACTTTGAAGGTCTGTCGAACCCAGATATAGCCCTTTGCAGTTGGCTGGGCTATAAGCAACATTACCTTACCTTGCTCAGTTGGACCTTTGGCATGGGACAGACACAGTTAGGATTTTGTTGTCCACTCATGAAATGAAAATTTAGTAATTTTCATCATTCTACTCATCAGATGACAAGTGCCAGAAAAATAATCCCAAAGGTTTTTACTTTTGATAATCAGAGAATCGGAGAGATATTGTACTTATCTATGATTCACATTTGATGGTGATACAGGCTTTTTCTTTTCTGTGGTCAGTAATTAATAATAATCAATGCTTATTTATGGTACTGAAGCTGTAATTGGTTCTAAGCCCTAATACAATCTTAGCAAAGGTGTACATGCAAATACAGTCATTCACACACATGTGCACATGCATGCGTGCAAGCGCACACACACATGCACGCGTGCGCGCGCACGCACACACAGGGACACTGACATGTGAACGCACACATTTACATGCATGTATGTGCTTGGGCACACTCACACGCACAATTGTAGAGCGATAAATTAAAAAGCCATGTCTCTGTGAAAGGTGTAGTTTTTGAGAAATTACCTGATGGAAGAGAGAGAACTAGGGAGACAAATGAAGTTCCAAGCAGAGGGGGCTACAAGAGGGAGAGAACCTTACACTAAGGTCTTCTTATTGAAAGAGCGAGTCTGAGGGAAGCTAGTAACGGGAGGAATGCAAGGGTTGTGCAGGGATGTACCACTAGAGAAGAAAGTAAAGGTAATGGAGCTTGACGGTAGCTGACCATTTAGCCTGGAAATTAAGCAAAGACAGTTTATCAGTGTAATCCGTTGTTTTTAAATAGGAAGCCAGTGAAGGAGATGAATGGGTTTTGGAAAGCTTCAAGTTTGTTTGGCTGCATTATTCATACTTTTCTGCAATTGATGAAGATGTTAAGACAGCCTGCGAGAAAAGAAAACCAGTGATCTAGCCATGAGAGGGAAAAAGCGAAGAAAAAGAAATTGCTACACATAACTTGAGCCCCAGAGTTCAAGAGGACATGCACAACAGATCTAGGAAATTATGTCATTAGAATGATATGATAGTGGTTTTTTGTGGTGGGAATGATATGATAGTGTCTTATCTGGTGTCACATCAACTTGTGAAAAAAAACTGTGGACCAAGGAGGCATTTGTCTAGCTCGACAGAGATGGTTACAAACTCAGAGGAAAGGTTCTCTTTATTGCAATGAATATCATTTGTCTTGTCATTCAACTGGGGCTCAACCTTTAGATCACCGTTGAATAATGATGTGATCGTACTTGCCTCCACCACTGAATTGTTAAAATCTATTGCCTGAATAGGGGTACTGAGTTTAAGAAAATGGTAAATAAAAAAAAATGTAATTGATAAAGACTTTAACATTTTCAGCAAACATCAGTGGACCGCTGAACTTTAGGTAACAGTTGTTATTTAGGTATATATTGTTCTGGCTCAGTACTGACACATTTGAATTTACCTGAAAAAAACATACCTGCGAAATGGTAGTAAAATAGGTGATGGGCAGTACAAAATACTGACATGTCTGAATTTACCAGAAAAACATACATGCGGTGGTGAAATAGGTTATAGGCAATACTTCGCCCATCAACTTTGTAGCACTTACCAGTTTAATGGCAAGTGGTCAGGTTCACAATCTTAACAGAACTGATTGGTATTGTGAGGTTTTAGTTGCACAGGTAGCTAGGAAAATACATAGTAGTAGTAGTAGTAGGAAAATATTAAAGGGAAAAAAAGGAAACAAAAAAAAAACTGCTGGTCAAAATCATTCCATATATCTGCTTTAAAGGGAAAAAATATTTGAGTGCATTCTTTTTGGCCTGCATGAGTCCCCCGACTTTGCATAGGGGGATCATACCCGTCCTGACTGGTCAACAGCCGGAGTGGAATTCTTGACTCCCAAGGGTTACAGAAAGGAGAGGTATCTTTCCAGTAAAAATCCCGCTGAGGAAGGGGAGCCATGTTCATAAATGCGAGAAGACCAACTTAAGCTCTGTGATTTCCTCTCCAGTTGTTGGTTCAAACTTATCCTCGGGAAGTTCTGAGCCACGAGCCTTTGTCTTGATTACAGGTTTGTTTTTCTGGCCATGAGGTGAAATGCAGCCAGTGGAAAAAATGAAAAGTAATCAAAGGGCCCAAAAATGCACACACAAAAAAAGACAAAGAAGATGGGCCCAGAATTGCAAAAAAAAGAGAAAAGACAAAGAAGATGGGCCCAGAATTGCAAAAAAAAAGAGAGAGACAAAGAAGATGGCCCAGAATTGCAAATCTGTGAGAGAGAAGAAGTATGGCCATCAGTAACAACTGAACACCGGCTTCCATTCAGTGTTTAACCAACTACAATCAAACTGAAATTGGTTTAAAAAAAAAAAAAGGGAAAGAAAAGGAACTTTAGTATGTTCTAGTATCCTTTAAAATACCAAGCATAGGACAAAAAAATACCCTTTATGCTGTTTGAGAAAGGGTTAAAACCCCCCCCCCCCCCGAATCGGAAGCCTGGTGTTCAGTTGTTACTGATTGCCATACTACTTCAAACCAGGTTCCGTCTACTATGCACATGTGAATGCGTTGCCCGCACACAAACACTCTCCCTCCCTCCTCCACGCACACACACACACACTCACACACACACACACACACACACACACACACACACACACACAGAGTTGAACCAGTTTTAAAATGGACTATAAGGAATGCAGCATTCTTAGTGACTCGAAAGTTCAGTGTACTAGGCCTATAAATACAGAACAGAAAAAGCTGAATGTTTTAAGAACATTGTGATTTACTTTAGTAAATAAACTCAGTGGTGTAGTAGACCGGACAATTAACCTGATATTACTTAGAGTTGGCTATCGTCGAAAGAAACTGTAGTGAGACAGTATGTGCCGAGAGAGAATGTCCGAGACAAGTTGAGTATAAAGGACGAATATGGGGCCCAGAATTGCAATAGAAGATATATATATATGGCTGTCATTGGAAACAATGGGATACAGGGCTTCTGCTCCTGATTCAGTGTTGTTTTAAGGAGTGAGCTGTTTCTCAGACATCATATAGGGTATTTTCACCCATACCCCAGCTTTCTTAAGATACTAATACTGTACTAGGGGGGGGGGGGGGGGGGGGGGGGGGGGGGGGGGGGGGGGGGGGGGGGGGGGGTTCTCTTTTTCCCAGTTTCAGGTTGACCATTAATAAAAAGGCAGATATTTAAGTGCATATCCGTTGCTGTCTCTGTTATATGTATGTGTGCATGCCCACACCCACGCATGCACACACGCACAGTCAAACTACTTTTACAAAAAAAGAATGTAAGAAATTCAGCATTTTGATTAAGTGAAAAGTTTGACACCAGTAGATGTTCAGAACAGAAAAAGCTGAATGTGTTTTAGAGCACTGTGATATAAACTGCACAATATTCTTTGGTTTATAAATGGAGAGTCAGGGCTGGTCAAAAGTTTCAAGACCCTTTACGGAACAGTGTTCCTTACCTACTCCTTGACAGTTCTCTAAATTAGCATCAGTTCCCAAATGGCACCAAATGCTTCAGTCATAGTTTGGCTTTTGTCAACTTCCGAATGTGTTACATCTCAGAATCCACTTTTTTTTTTTCCTGCAGAAGAATCTGATTACGGTGTAACTTAGTAAGTGGCCAGTAATGAGTCCTCATTGTTGACAAAACGAGAAACGTTATTCAGAAGGCATCACATTTGGCATGAAGTCCACAGTGGCTGAATGATCTAGTCAGTTACTATCGATGTAAAAGTTCATTGGCTTAATAAAACACAGGGTGCAGATCTACCATGTGGTCTGCCTGTGAAGTATGTTGGTAGGCAAATTTTTTGGGCAAAAGAAAGAAACCCAAGTAACCTATCAACTTACAAAACACACACGCACAATGCCCTCCCCCCAAAACACACACACACACACACACACACACACACACACACTGAGAGCTCCTGCAAGCTTTGATGATGATGTTCAGTCTTATTCATGGTAATGATGTTCAGTCTGAAACACACTAATGGTTTTTAAGGGTGTGAAAGTCAAGCAGTTAAAATTTCAGAGGGTATATTAGGGGCATAGAAAGTGAAATAAACACATCTGGAAGTGAATCAGGGAGCACTTGACCAGGAGAGTGCAGTTTGAAAATGCCAAAGGACACTGGAGCAAGAAAGAGGATTTGTGTTGTCTGTTGTATCAAATTCTGCAGAACTGCCTAGAAGAAAAAAGCAGAGGAACAGGACCATCATGGAGAGCAGTATTCTGTTTACTATTCTACCATTTTATCAGTTTTTTTTTTTTTTTTTTTTATCCCTTTCTCATTGTAATTCTTCATGTTTTTTTTTTATAAATGTTGTACACATTGTGTATGTATGTGTATGTGTCAGAGACGGTGAAAAAAGGTCATGGGCAAAATGAAGCATCTAATTCTAAATGAAAAGAAAACTTTCAAGGCAGCTTACTATGCTTTTTAGAAAGTTTGATAGATAAATTGTATAAATGAACTAAATGCCAGTGGAAGAGAAAGTTCACACAGTAGTTTTGGAGTTGCTTTCACTAAAAGTTTGAGAATGTCGGTTCATCATTCAGGACAGAGAAGTTAAAAATGTCATTATGTCTCCATCCTCCATCTAACCTTACTTCCATCTCTTTTGATAACGTGTAGATTTATTGTTGCATATCATGTTCTGATACCATGCTAAAATGGAACAAATATTTAGATATGATGACTCTTTTATTCAGTTGACCTGAGCCCCATGATGTACATATATAATGTACATGTAATGTTATTTCGTTTGGGTCAAAGCATACCGTTACCAAGCAGTAATTAAACCTAAAACTGATTTGATTTATTCCCAAACACTGACTGCAAATGAGAAACATTTGGATTACAGAGAAGTGCATATCCTCACATTACTCTGAATATCGTGTCATGCTGGACATCAGCTCAAGTTTTACTTTTACTCTGAATATCATGTCATGCTGGACATCAGTCAAGGGGACATGTTAGTTGGGACATAGACTGGAGTCGTGGAGAGGACATGAAAGTAACCAACTTTCTGTTAAGAGTTTGTCTTTCATGTAGGGGAGACTCTGTGGCCCTTCTTCTTGGCTATTAGATATAAACATCTGTACCCAGAAGAAATATTATGGTGACCGTAAACAGATATTTATCCAGAAATGAAATTATGACTGACTAGAGCCCTGTTTCTAGTCAATGTCATTTGGGACAAATTCTGTTGGGAGATAAAAGAGATGTGACATTAGTCATTTATCCAATTGATACGAAAATTCAGTAATGTATGTTGCAGGAACACTATATGGAATAGACATGTTCCCTGCATCTTTTTTTCTTGTCGGTACTTTATTTAGAGTGAACCTTGTGCCCAAAATGTTGTTAAAAAGAAAGCGCAAGCTCTGCATCTTTTATTCTTGTCAGTATTTTGATTAGTGTGAAGCTTGTGTCCAAAATATGTTGTCAGAAAAGAAAAGGCATAAAATGTTTTTTGATTGGGCATTTGCAATCCATTATAGTCGTTTGTGACGCTTAAAAAATTTTGGATATGAAACATATCAGACAGCTGGCCTATTCCTTGGCATCTTTGATTGGACATAACACAGATATTAAACTGTGGGCCTGTTCCTTGCCATCTTTGATTGGACATAACACAGATATTAAACTGTGGGCCTGTTCTTGCCATCTTTCATTGGACATAACACAGATATACTGAGATATTAAACTGTGGGCCTGTTCTTGCCATCTTTGGTTGGAAATAACACAGATATTAAACTGTGGGCCTGTCCTTGGCATCTTTGATTGCACATCACACAGATATTGAACTGTGGGCCTGTTCTTGCCATCTTTGATTGGACATAACACAGATATTAAACTGGGCCTGTTCTTGCCATCTTTGATTGGACATAACAGATCTATATTAAACTGTGGGCCTGTTCTTGCCATCTTTGATTGGACATAACAGATCTATATTAAACTGTGGGCCTGTTCTTGCCATCTTTGATCGGAGACAACACCGATATTAACTGCTGGCCTGTTCCTTGCCATCTTTGAACTTCTGTTCAATTTTTGTGTCTCGCATGAGTGCCAACGGCTATGCAAAATCTTCAGGCTTGTGTGTGTGTAGATTCAACGATTAAATGATTCAGACAAATGGACATTAACTTTGTAATTGCTTACACAGTTTTGAGTTTTATCATTGAGGTAAAGTGTTAAAATGACCACAGCTCAGTAAAGATTTTTTGTCTAAGAACAGGAATAAAGAAAATTTTTTTTAAACAGAAGTCAAGAACTGAATGTCCTCAACAACCCAGCAGACTAGCCAAGTCATTTTTCAGTTTAGTATGCAAAATTATGTATCAACTTTAATACTGACATGGTATTTGTACATTAATTTTTCCTTAGATATGTTTGTTTTGAAGGATAAAACTTGCACACGCACACTCACATCCACTTATACTCCTCTTCGATTCCTAGTACCTACTTTCTGTACAGTCTCATTTTAATTAACGGAAACTGTTTAGTATGGAAGGAAGAAGGTTTTGCAAGGATTTATAAGACTGTTGACTATAAACTGGGCTACATTCAATTTGTAGGAATGAAGTACAACAAAAAAAATACAAAGAAAAAGTTCAGGACAAGGAACATGGAGGCTGTGATCATTGCAAACAGCTAATCATGCGCCAGTATAGTTACTCTCTTTGTAGTTGTTTGATTGATCATTGCTTATTGGATCAAGTGGATAGAAGGGAGGAATGTGGGAGGCACTGTGGTGGTGTTTCATGAACATGCTTAATTCGAATATAGTCGACGGGGCATAGCAATGATTTACAAGTGTAGTTAAAAGCAGTTCAAGAGGTGGGTAAGGACAACGAATGAGAAGGGTCTTACTCGTAATCTTACCTGAGAGACGAAGCTCTCTAGAGGCTCATGTCTGCCAGCGGGAATGAGGTACTGGGGTGACCACTTTTATAACAGGAAGAAGGCAAACATTTTTTTCCCCAGTGAAAACACTTACATGCAGGCATGTCACTTTCTTTTTCAGCCAATATCCTTTTTTCTCTGCAACTCATTTTGCCTTTTGTTGCAAATGGAATGTTGGGAATGTAGTCCCCATTCCCAACTTACTTTTGCTGTTGACTGATGAACAAAAACTTGCTGAAAATATATTTGAAGGTAGTAAATCTATTATTTTGTGATATGAAACAGGTGCTCTAATGCACTGCTTGCCCCCTACCCATATACCTCTCTTCTACCCCCCACCCCCACTACTTGAGTCTTTTTTTTTTTTCTTTTTTGTCTTAGGAAGTTGGTGTGCCTGTTCCACAGGTATAGTGTAACCTCAGTGGTTTGTTTGTTTGTTTGTTTGTTTTTGTGATAATGTGGATGGTAATAGTTAAATGTGTGCTTTCTGTTGAATGATGTTGAATTTTGGCTTCTCTGTGTACTGCCTGTTGACATGCATGTCTGGACTTTTTTTTTTTTTTTTTTTTTTAAATTGAAATTGACTAGTAACTGATTGTTCATTGAACTTCCTAATATCGGCTCGCAGTTCGCCCTGCCATGAGATGTGCTAGCACTCAACAGGGAGCGTAGCTGTCACTTGTCAGTGTTCATTAGATTGTCATAAAGTCGTGACCAAAGAAGACAGTATTTTTTTCTGGTGTTCAAAAATGCCAGTTCTGATTTAGCATCCACATGATGCTGTGTTACAAGATCTCCTCATGACTGACAATTGTTATTGTGGAGCCATGTTGATCAGGCATTTAGAGTGGAGCCTGCCTCCATAATTTCCATTGATGGCTTGTGATTCCTTTGACATGGCATGGAAGGGGATATGGAAGAAACCGAGAGTCGCCCAGTCAGTGGGATGCTAATGGCCAAATTTGGGTCAGTTTTTTTTTTTTTTATGCTGTCGAGATATATACAATGGATCTCCTGTATTTTAACCTTTAATTTCAACTTCTGCAAATGTGGATGGATTGAAAATGAATGACATAAACTACCCTGTATGAAATAACTGTACTGCAACTTCCTCATCAACCTGACTTCTACCCTATCAGTGTTGGTCTGGTCTGCAGTGTTCTTTGCACAAACGAAAGGTGTAAAAATGCAGCAAAATAGTGTCATTATGATAAGCCACTATGCCGTAAACAGCCATTCTACAAATTTTCTACATCTTTACTAGAAGTTGGCAACATTGTGGTAATTGACTGAAATCTGTAAGAAGACAATTTTCAGAAAGTGAGCATGATTTTGCTCATGTTAGAATCAGAATACAAAGATTCTCTCCACTTTGTTAAACATTATGTTGTCCTGTCAGAAGTTTATCAGATTTGTTATGGACACATGCAGTGATGCACAAGCACACACACACACACACACACACACACACACACACACACACATTCATGCACACACGCGCGCACAAACACACACACACACAGTTCAAGTCACTGGCCTCTCCGGAAAGCGTTAATGTCCCAGCATGATCATACCTGGATGTTCAGGATAGACTGTGGTGAATGAGTACAGGGCTTGGGCTTTTGTTTGGATGCTAACTCCAACTTTTGTTAGTGTGTCAGCCACTGCTATTGTGACATTCTAGTGAGCATACACATTGACAGGTCAGTATGACTGCTTGAAAGAAGAGAGAGGTGAGCAACTTTGAACAGTCACTGTGGCAAGAACGGAAAAAGACATGGTTGGTGAACATTTTTTCTAGTTTTCAGTGCCTCAGTGACTGTTCACAGTTGTTGTTCTCCAAAGAAATGTTATGGGTAAACAAGTTTTTAGCATCTTTCCATCAAGAAGACCATTGTGTTGAGTGTTTTCATTTGTTTAAAAAAAAAAAAAAAAAAAAAAAAAAAGGTAAGGTGGCAACCTTACTAGGCCAGATCAAAATAAAGAGGGAAAAAAGTGTGAAGGATGCAAATGTTATTTAGAAGAATTCCAAATTCTTCGAGGTTGGAAAGATGGCAGACTCCAAATATGAGCAATGATAAAAAAAATCAATTTCACCTAGATGAAAGACAGGTTAAGGAAGTGATCCTATTTTTTAAGAAAAGTATGTAGATTGGCATGGATGAAACGCCTAAATCTGTAAAGTTTATGGGAACGTGGTAAACTCTTCTAAGACAATTTATGCTGTTTTCATCAGGAAAACAGCGATTGTCTGGGAGGAAAAAAACTGTAAAAATAGGGAAAACAGTTGTTACTGCTATTGTTCCTGGAGATCACAACAGTTTTTCCTTTTCTTTACAAGCATATTAACTTTTTTCCCTGTGTCCCTCAGGATTGCTTCTCAGGATAATGACTTATCCATGTTTTCCATCTATTTTGTTGTGTGAAATATGGCTATAAGAAGGAATTAGATATGATAGCTATTTTCCTTAACAGGCATATTTGCACTGGTATGAATGGATTTATTAGGAAGCTGGTATAAGTTTAGGTAAAATAAGGGAACAAGTTCTTTTTTATCTTGTGGATCACAGTTTGAAATGATGAAATCTTACATCTTTGTTGTGGTTGTATGTTACACAGCAAACATGGCTTCAGCTAAAGCAGCAGATGGTCTACCATGTTCCCCAGTGTCAGCAGACCAAGGAGAGAAGGTGAACGGTGATGGTGACCTAGACTACACCATCACAATGAACGAGTCTGAGGATGAGGCTTCCAGCGACGATGCATCAACCGCCAAACTTGTCAAGAAAAGCAACGGAGCTCCGTCTTCACCTGTGAAAGTCAATGGCAAAATGACATCTGATGACGATTCACGAAGTTCTCTCACTAAAGGTGCAAAAACCAGCAAACCAGACAATGTGGAAGAGAAGAAAGATACTGACAAAAACTGTAGATCCAAAGAGACAGTGAAAAACCGTGAGGACATGGAAGTACAAGAGAGCGAGTCTGATGCACAGAGTAAATCTAATGAACAGGCTGAAGAAGAGGGGAGTAAAGAAAAGTCTGAAGGTGAAGAAAATGTGGACCAGAGAATGAGAAAACCACAGAAGGTGAAAGTTCCAGTGTTGATGGCAAAAAAAATGGACGAATGCTTGGCAGAACCTAAAGTTACAAAAGAGGGGGATGAAGTCCAGGATTCTCAGGGAGACTTGCCTGATGGAGAGAAAGATGAAGGTAGCTGTAAAGAAGTGGAAAAGTCTGAAATGGTCAAAGCAGACACTGCAAAGAAAATTGATGATGATGTGGTGGAAATTGACGATTCTCCAATGAAACCAGCTGTTGGAAAGATGCCTGAGACAAGTGGAGGCCCACGAGGTGGAAAAGACGTGGCAAGTGCTGCATTAGTCAAGGTGTCTAATGCAGCTGTAAGTGGTGCTAACTACGTCCCTTACCTTAGCTCTGTGCCTGGCACCTCCCTGTTGAACTCCTCGACAGCTGGTATGCAGCTTGTGCATGTTCAAGGAGCTGGACTTGTCTATGTTCCGAGCAGCACCAGTGTCCAAGGCACTGTTAACTCCTCCACTGCCTTCATCCTGCTCTGGGTAACATCAATAAACCCCATCCTCAGAGCACCTCGTCTCTCTTCATGCCACAGTACACCAATATGATGACGGGTCAAAACCGATTTATGATGTCTACTTACAACCAGGGTGTTAAGTCTGTTGTGCCTTCTGCACCTGTACTCACCAACATCCCTGAAAAAACCTACATCCAGTATAGGCATGATTGAAAACATCCGTTGGGAAGTAGAGAACCACATCAATATTAAACCCAAATATGCCAAGCCTAATCCAAAGGCAGAGTTGGGTCACCTTACCAAGTGGATCTTTGATCTGGGTTCTGATTTGGTGAAGGAGTTTGTTTATCATGATTTGGTGCGCATCCAACACTCCAGAAATACTGAAGGCACATTGTCAAACAAAGAGAAAGAAGATTTCGTCAAATTGCAAGAAATTGACAAAGAACTGAATCACAAAATAGGACACTTGAAGATAAGATTGAACAAGTCTTGCAAGTGTGGTTTCAGAACTGAACTGAATAATGTGCTTTACAACCATCAACAACATGCTCACATCGAAAGAGGTGGGTTTTTCAGCTGTATACTGTGCAAGTTTTCTACACGCCAGCCCAGTACCTTCAAATTTCACATGGAATCAATACATGCACGGCCTGGTTTTGTAGAGAGCCGTCCCAGTTTCTTCGAATGCCCATTGTGCCCATATGAAACGAACTACACAAACCGTTTGGATCAGCACAAAGTGCGTTGCGTGCGCCAATTCCGAGAGGCCTTCAACCTTCATCCCAGCTGCATAACAGGACCTGAAGTCAATTTGTGCCTTGAAAATGTGTTCTACTATGTCTTTACTCGTCAGTTCATGAACTCTATCATGCCCAAACCACCAACCCCTGTTGTGTCAGCTGCTACCAAAATAC
The DNA here is from genome assembly GCA_016801955.1 of Conus betulinus. NCBI lineage: Eukaryota > Metazoa > Mollusca > Gastropoda > Neogastropoda > Conidae > Conus > Conus betulinus. The sequence continues at coordinate 73,944 of JADBJO010000907.1, read as the reverse complement.
GTGACATGACCAACAGTGAGGTAGCTGCCAAGAACATGCAGACTAGAAGAGGGATGCCCACTATCCCAACCTCCACAATGATTTCCTCTGCCAAACAGATTGCTCCAAAAACCCCAGTACAGACTTTCCAGACAGGTCCAGCAACTGTGAAACAGCAGCTCAGTGCTGCTGTTTCCCGTAACTTTCCAGTCATGTCCTCAAAGATTAATATTTCTCCCAATCAACAACCAGTGGCACCTACTTACACTCCTGGAAGGGTCCAACATCCGTCTCAGCCTCAGAATCAGCCATCTGCACTAAACCAAGCCCCCAATCAACCCAATAATGGATTTGAAGTTTGTGAAATCTGTGGTGGCTATGTCAAGGATCGTAAAGCCTTGAGGATTCACTTTTACTATGCTCACCGCATTGACATGCCATTTGGTGTGTTCGAACGACCACAGGCACCTCTGTATTGTGCTACCTGTTTTGCTCGTTTCTGGACAGCACAGGGTCTGCAGAAGCATATCGAGGTACACAAGAACGACCTGATGGGCACGACTCAGACCAGTAATGGTGTGGCAGGAAAGTGCATCTCGTGCGGGCACAGAGTTCCCAACATCCTAATGCACATGCGCATGGTTCATAACCGTGAGCTGCGTCACTACCTGGCTGCGCTCATGTGCATCTTCTGTGGGAGTCGTTTTTCCACAAAGAAGGATGTGGAAACCCACATGGGGAAGATGCATGGTGTTATTGTCAAGAACAGCAGTGTGCAAGGCAGCATGGACAAACCACCAATAGCAAGTCCGAGTGTACCTAGTTCAGGTTTTCAGCCGCCAAAAGTCAATACCCCAGTGCAGAAGATTTCAACAGATGCAGCTCCAAAATCTGCTTCAAAAGGGAAAAGTCGTGGCAGTCAGTGTGTACTGTGCAACCTATCCTTCACTCGCAATGTTGATCTGACCCGTCACTGTATGCGTGTACATCACACTTGCATGAAGTGTGGACTGGTAGTAGTGGACAAAGAATCGTTGGCACGTCACACCTGTCTACACTCTGCTTCTGGCATGCGCACCTGTCAGATCTGCAAAGAGAGCGGTTTCCATCCAGCGTACTACATCAAGCATATGCGCGACAAACATCTGCGCAAATGCTCTGTGGTACTTCGTCACATTGACCGTGCTGTTGTTGAAACCATGAAGCGGCCAATTACTATTTCTGATAGTGACAGTGAAGAAGGTGATGATGAAGAGAAATCTACGGAACCCAAACGGCAAAAAAAGAATGGTGATGAAAAGACCCAAAAAGAAACAACAGAAAAGAAAATATCATCGGACATGGATGGTGAAAACGCAGGAGGTGTGGCCCACTCGCATATGGAAAAAGAAGGCGAGCATAAAAAAGCAACAGACTTGAAAATCAAACACAGAGAGGAAAGGGGTGGAAGTGAAAAGGAAGAAGGAAAAGCAGTCAAACCTGATAAGGAAACTGAAGAAGAGAAAAAGTTTGACAGAAGTGATGAAGGAGAGGGTGGCACTGGTGAGGTAGAAGGCGGCCAAGAAAATGATGGTAAATCTAATGAGATAGAGAAATCAGGGAGTAATGAAAACGGTGAAAACCAGGAAGGACCAGATAAAGATGGAAAGTGTGAAGCCATGGACGACTCTGCAAGCAGACAGACAGACAAGGGAGATGAAGCTGCCCAGGGTTCAAACACGGTGGTTCATCAGATAAAACAGGACAGTGAAGGCAGTGCACAAGAACTGAATTCAGAGTCAGCTGATAATGACAGTGTCGTCAATAAACAATGCGAGGAAAGCTCAAGCAAGAGAGCTGTTAAGAGAAAGATGGAGGAAGTTGAAAGTGATGGTGAAAAAGAAGGTACCGTCCGCAAAAGTCAGCGACATAGTAGCCAAATAAAAGAAACCCCCTAATTGTGTAGGAGGCTAGGCTAGGCATATATATACACAAACAGATAAAATTACTGTTTGAATCAAGGTGCCAGACTACAGTACCAATGTATGATCGGTTGCAGCAGTTTTGGCAGGGAAGAAAGTGACATGTAAGAGTGTGAGAGCCAATCATGTGTTCAGATGGAAACAAGTGTACCTGTAAGTAACACACAAGAGGACATTTCGTTCAACTAAGTGCACACTGAATGATGTGGAAACTGAGTGTGCTTGAAATTTTTATTAGGGGAGATCCAACCAAGTTTGAAATAATTTTTTATTTCTCTAAATTGTCTGATGGGAGCTGTTAAATCACAATCAGTTTTCTGTGAATTGTTTTTTGCGATGGGAAAGAAGAAAACTGGATCCTATATTGACTGTCATGATGTGACCACAGGGCAATTGTTGACTGACTCTACTGCAAAATTTACAAGTTGATTCTGATGTATTTACTTACAATACTGCACATGCACAATTTGTTTTCGAGGTCATTGTAGCACACACAGTCTTTTTTGATTTCCTTGTGAGTGTCATATGGGTGCTTTTCTAGACAAGGGTGTACCTGTGTGTTGCATGCAGGTAGGATTCTTTAACGAAGATAATCTGATGGAGTGATCATTGTACAAGTATCTGTTTTGTACTTGTAATTTAAAGTTTACTTGCTCGCGAACCTGAGTTATTTATAGTTAGTTATTAGCGGAAAACACATCTTTTCTTTTCGTTCCAATCAAATGTTTCATGTTTTTAAAGAGAAGAACCTAGATAATTTATTTATATTTGTTAACTAATAAATTTTGCATGCAATACTTTAAAACTTATTTGTGTTCCAATGGGTGATTTATTCATTTTTAACTACAGTGGACTAGTGTCTGTGCAAATGAACACGACCCCACACAGTATGCTATAACCAAGTAGTGTGTTTTAATTTTCAGGAGTGGTATTTTATTTGCAGTTGGGTGTTTAATTTGAAATGAAGCATATTGGTTTTCCATTTAGATTTCCTGATCTGTGTTTTCAAAGGATACAGTCAGCATTTCTTTTCTCTTTTTCTCCTTTTCGTTTTTCGGTTTGTTGTGTTTTTTTTTGTATCTGACATTGACCAAAAAAAAAATTGGTTAGTATTGCTCTATTATTGTTAGTCTCTTTCATTGTTTTTCTTTTGAACTTTTAATATTTATTACTAGTACTACTAATAGTGTAATCTTGATGACGATAGTAGTACTGATGATAAATTTGAGGTGCCTTTCACTGTCGTTTTTGTTGGATTCTGCATCTTAGTTCAGTCCTGGCTTTTCATGAAGTAAGTGGGCCTGCATTTGCCGCATCTTTCAGTTCCGTTAATGTAAAGAAATGCTGCTTTTAATCGCCCCAGTCTTGGTAATAGAATGAAGACTGAAAATGCACGTTTTGTTTCTGAAACTAGAATGAAAACTGAAAATGCGAATTTTGTTTTGAAACTGAAAAGTGAAAATGAAGATCAGTGACTGCTGGTCAGTGGGTGAGATGGAAATGACAAAATTTGACCGTTTTATTTTTTCACAAGTTCTCTGTTGGTGCCACACTAGGACTCTGATTTAGTGAGTCGTGTTTTTTTAAGTGTGTGTGTGTTTCGTTTGGGACTGAGAGAAAGGAAAACAGGCATGGACAAAATAGCACATTTCTTATATCAACTGAATAATGCTTATATTGTGAAATTGTCAGGCTCAGTATTGGGCAGACAGTTTATGCACTTGTCAGGATTTACTATCACATCAAGTTTGGAGATGAAAAGTGTAAGGCAGATTTCACAGTGTCAGTCGCTGCACTTTCTATCAAGCATGCCATATTATAGAAGGTATTGGTGAGCTGCAAATACTTAAATAGCAAATATGTCTTTAAAGAATTACAGATGGAAATGTCCAAGTCTCCCAAAATGGAAAAATGCTAAAGACATAAATAGCAATTGAAGTCTGACACATAGCAGATACTAACGAATTCATGGTTTTAAGTGTTGAAAAAAAATGTGAAGCAATTTAACTTTAATCTTTTTGATTATTGTATGTAAGGAAAACAAAAACTAAGATGTTGAAAAAAAAAAAAAAAAAAAACTTTCTGCTTCAGGTGAACCAGACAAATGCTGACTTGACTGTCAAGACTCATGATGACCATGACAGGTGTTAAGGAATCTGAAATGGAAAGAAGCCAGGGAAGCATTACTTTGATTCAGTGTGACACTGCATGATGGCATGTGACTTTTGAAATCTCATAAAATCAAAAACCTCTAGAAGTCATAGAATGACAAAAATGTTACTGATGTCATGGTCATGAAGTGAGTCATAGTCTGAAAAACAAAAGGGGGGGGGGGATGTATGAACTTACATTTTTTTAATAGTTGTATGAAATAGACAATATGGTGCAGAGCAATGAATCACATCTGGTCATCACTTTTGATCCCCACTTGAAGTTGGAAAAGTACGGTAATGGCTGTGAGAATGCAGGATTGGACCTGGGGTTTTTTCTTCTTCTTTTCCTCCAAGTATGATATTTCAATTTAAGAAAAAGAATGAAGACCTGTCCACGTTTCTCTGTGTAAAATTGAAGAATACAACTTGAACTGTCTTTGTTTTCGTGCTCTATATGTTGTAAACTGCATACTTTGTAACCACGATGGTGTGCCCCACACTTCCTTTTCAGGAGCAAAGTATTCCCTGAATACTTTTTTCCAAAAGGTGTTTATAAATATAACTTTCTAAAGGCTATGAATATAATCCCAGACTTGCAGTTGTCATGTGTTGAAAGTTAGATGCATGTCTTAGTGATGGGAGCATTTTTCCTCTTTTGGGCTCAACAGCTGACTTTTATTGGTTGCAAAGTTCTGACAAGTCGATTCACAGCCTTGTTTTCTAGCCTATCATATTGCTTCTGCCAAGATGTTTTCAAAAGTTCCTTATAATGTATGATCTTTCTGTCTTTTTTTGTTTGTTTTTTGTTCTGATGTTATAATAGATGGTGATTTGATGATCAGTGTCTGGTGGGAAACACTTGTTTAATGGAAATGAAAAGGCATGCGTTGCCATCTTTTGTTTTGTTATGTGTGTTTGTGTACAAGAGTGAATTCCCTTATACTAAGTTTGATGCCAGTGACACATGCCACTGTACAGAGGAGCCCCATTTTCAAACAGAACTTGGCAGTTGTATCAAGTTCCAAGCTCTCGTTTCAGATGGCCAAAATGGATTCACTTGATGTGATGCATAGATGTGCATACTGGCAAACATTACTCTGTGTGTTTCTACCCTCAGTCTGAAAGTTTGAAATGATATATTTTGTTGTTCATTGTGTGTTCGATGTACAAACACATAGGATGGGAAGCCCTGTCAGCCACTCTCAGACAGATCAAACCAGATGACTATTAATCTTGCCTCAGTTGAAAATATCTTGTTTGTTGTCAGGATTGAAAAAGCGTCTCAGATCATGTTATATTCTAATTTGAAATGTATGTATATATGTATCAAAGTATTTGCAACTGTGGAAGGCATAAATGCCAAGGGTTAGTTGGCATTGAGTTACAGGCTTGTACAGAAAAGGGAAGTGCTGTCCGTATCTTTTCTGAGGAAAAGACGCATGTAATTCTGAACCATGCAAATAAAACATGGCATTTTGAAGAAATATATAAAGTCTTTTCTTTTTTCCCTTTTTCTTCCCAAATTCATAAAAGTGTAAGGTGTACGCAAAACTGACAAATTTTGAAGATCGCCACACACATCAAATGATACCTCTGTCCCAATTACTGTGAAACCTGCTATAAGAAACACATGCCTGAGTTAATTATGTTATTACATGTCTTCCCCACCTTAATGTTTCAAATAAATTTGTATTTAATTTTTCAAGTGATAGGAAATTGACCTCAAATAACAACAAACAAGTCTTGTAAAGCACATGGCACATGTATCTCGCAACATGAAGACCGGGAAACCTGTCGGGAGTGAGCCATCTCTGTGGTGAAGATGGAGCATTGTTTTTGGTTGTGTTTGGTGCCATGTTCTCCTGAAGGTTTTGGACATGGTGTTCAAGTGATGTCATGTTTTGAAACCTCAGATGTGAGTAGGGTTTTTTTTTGTTTGTTTTGTTTTTTTTTATGTCGGTGGGACTACAATATTAAGTAGGATGACTAGTAAACTGATCAGATCACTGTGAGACAAAGGAATTCAAATGTGAAAAGTGTGTTTGGGCTAAAGTATAAGGCAGTAATTTGTTTCCCCTTGAAAAACAAACAAAACAAACTGATCTCTTATAGCAGAAGGCAAGATGGTTGAGAAAGAATAAGACATTTTGAAGTGTGTGGGACTAAATGTGCCACTGCAATTCAAAATTAATTAGTTCTCATATATATGCACTTTTTTTTTTCTTTTAAGCACAGGGAACTTTTTATAATCCGAAGCTTGCACGCTGTAGTCCAGGTAAAAGTTGGGGGGGGGGGGGGGGGGGGTTGTTAGCGGCTAGGTAACTACTACACAGTTTAGGGAAGAAAATGTAGCAAGGTAGTAGAGATTAATTTGGACAAATCCCCAGTCTACTAAATTTCTCCATGAAGTCTTTCTATCCTGGAGCTATTAGGTTGCAGAGAATAACATTACATATAATTGTGCTGAAAAGCTGAGTGACAACTCAAGATGACCCAAACTACGGGTGAGTGCTTAAGTTTGATATGGAGGTCTTGATTTTTCATCCCTGTGCATAAACACACATACTACGCACATTTAAGTTGCTATAGAATGGGCAGCCTTATCAATGTTATGAAATGTAGCAAGTAACTGAATAGGTATGTTCCAATTTTTTTTTTTTTTTTAATGGTAAGATATGTTTGCCTAATATTCAAACTACACAGCTAGTTTCATGCTACTGAATTTCACACTGAAAAAAAAAAGTGTCTTTCTTCTCATAGAACTTATAAAATTCTTTAGCTCATTGTAGCAGTCCGCCGCTGCCCGCGCGCGCCCCCCCCCCCCCCCCCCCAGCTGGCCAACATCCTGTTTACTGAGATACTATTTTGATTCCCATGTGATGATGGAGAAACAATAAGGGTACATGTGTAAATGGTGATAAGGGTACGTCGTGTGCAAAGTATAACTAACTGGATGTGACGAGGTGGATTATAGTGTTGACATCGGAAGTAGACCTCGTTCTGTTCATTGTTACCATTTATGAATGATGTGAGAAATGTGATCTGTTCCAGACTGAATGTTGAAACTTATGAATTTATCTGTTCAAATATAGATACGGATTAAGAGCATGGTTTAGAGGGGGGAGAAAATAGATGCGTGTTGTGACCAACACTTTTTCAAGGATAACTTTATGTTGAGAATTTGAAATCTGTCGAGTTATTGTATTTTATTGATGACTTGTTTAATTTTGCCATGAATGCTAAGGGTGATCCATTTTATTTATATATATATTTTCAGCAAAACCCTCAGGCAAGAATAGGTGCCGCAAAGACAGTTCCATAATATGAATAGTCAACCATGCGGCAGTTCCATAATATGGATAGTCAACCATGCAGTCAGTCACACAATTGGAACTGATTGTACACTTTGGCCAGAATGACTTCTTTTTTTAGCTGAATCCTGTGGAAGACCCAGGTCAAGTTGCATTCAAGTAAATCCTGGAGAACTGGTAATGTTACTACCATCATCAGTTAAATAGGTTAGATTTGTTTGTTTCTTTTCATTTTTCCAGGCAACTATTCCAACTGGATTTCAGGGATTTTCGTTTAAGAGAAGTATATGGGTCATTTTGGTGAGTCGGAAAAAGAAAAATATTCTTGCACAGGAACAAAGTGAATTGAGAGTTCAACTTTAAGCCGTGGGAATGAAATGTATTCTTTATTTTGTTGAAAATGATTGTGTCTAGTACAGTAGTATACGTACATTCACTTTTGAAATTTGCCCCAAGATATTTCAGCTTCTGGCATCATTTTGAATTATACTCTATAGTAGAATTAAGCAGAAAATTGGGAAATTTTGTATTAGTAAGATGAAAGTGTTGTATAAATCTCTAAAATTACTTTGACCTCATTTCCACTTCTCTGATTGTGGTTGCGCTTATGTGCACGCACAACTTAGATCAAGACAAGATATCAGTAACACCTGGAAGTAATTTTTTTAATCAGCAGGCATTACTGTATAAGAAAGATTCCATATAGCATACTTTGGTAAAATCTCGAAAGTATGAGTATAAACTAGTTAGGATTTTTTGCATTTTGAGAGGTAACTGAGCTAGAAGACTGCTGATGCTCCTTTAAGTTCTTGTACTTAGTCCTGTTCATTAAAAAAAAAAAAAAAGCAGTGTTTGCACTCACACACACACACACACACACACACACACACATATATATATATATATATATATATATATATATATATATATATATATATATATATATATATATATATATATATGTGTGTGTGTGTGTGTTACAAACATACCATGCATGTACACCATACCCATGCATAAGGAGATAGAGTGTATATTGAAATTCCTATCCTGTCAACTCGTTACACGTTTACAGGGTGAAAAGGAGAAAAGATGGTAGGTAAGGACAGATTAATGATGAAGGAAGACCAGGAAAAGGATTTTTTTTTTCCCACAGTAGACCTTGCTTAAAATGACTTGTGGGTTGGAGAGGAAGGGAGGCAGAGAATGCCTTACTTAAAATGAATCAAAATCTGTTTATCTGTTGTGAACATTGTATCATGCTTTGGTTTGACGGAGGTCTTTCTCAGTTTCTGCAAATGGCTTCTTTAAGATCAATGGAGAAGAAAATGTTATTAATGTTAACCCGGACTGCCTAAAGCTGAAAGGTTGAGTGAAGAATTCATGCAGTTTACAATCTGTTTCTTGATCGTTGACTTTGCAGTTACATTGTCCACAGTATAACTATTGCATTTTCTCTCGAACATTTTCATACTAATCTGATAATCACAGGCATGTTTATTTAAAAGAAATGTTTTAAAGAACTTGACCAGGGGCTTCATTAGATTTTAGTTCTATCCAGTGACAAAGCATGACAAAACCCCAAATTTTCTGTTACAGCAGATTTTTACCATTAAATGGCCGAAAGTAATATTGTGGTTCTGAAGAACTTCTAACATGGAAAGTTGCTGGGTAATTTTGTAGAGGGATTGTGACCTGCTTTCCTTTCACTATAGTGTGGCAGACTTGCGTTTGACCTATCATAGAAACCTTACTGATTCACTGATGCTGGACAAGTTCTGGTTAATGCTGCACAAAAGTCCTCTTTACATTGGTTACATTTCTCATTATCTTTATTACTAAAAGGTGCCTGTATTTACATTGGTTACATTTCTCATTATCTTCATTACTAAAGAGTGCTTGTCAACTCTTGAGTTCCCAGTTATTACATAACTATTACATGTCATCGCAGCACTTGGCTCCTGAAACTGCACCCATCCTCTTTCATCTCTTTCCCTTCTTCCTCTTTCTCTCTCTGAGTGTACAGTATTATTTGTCGTCAGAAAGTGACAGCCATGGTGATCTTCTTTATCCCTAAAATCAGAGAATTTTTGGTTTTCCCAGCCAGAAGCTTGGCATCAAGGAAAGCAAAAGGAATAGGCTATGTAGAACACATTTCATGAAAATATTGAATTATTTAGAAGCTAGATTTGAGTGATGTCTCGTGTCTTCAGAAGCTGAAAAACACTTCATGGACTTGGCGGCGACACAGTTTAAACGGGACTGAGACTGTGTAAATCTCAGAGACTTGCGTCATCAAAAAATGGCCAAGTTCAATGTGGAGACAAGAAGAAAAAAAAAAAAAAAAAAACAGAACAAAACAAAAATTGCCCAAGACAAGCTGCCTTGTCAGTTGATTTCTTTTTTATTAGTCACCATCATGTCAAATGCAAAGGGAAGTGTGACTGAAAGGATAATGTGAATTTGGAATGCAATTCTGAAAATGTCAAAAATGTTTCACATTTTTGCTTTTGAGGTGTTGGCAGCTCTGGGCTTATGATTTTGTGTGTAGGTGTGTTTGTGAATTGTGACTAGGTGCAGAGGTTGTAAATAGTCTCTAGCATGAACGCTTGCTGTCTACTCTGTAGCACCTGTTTTGCCCGCATTGCCTTCTGTATGCAACAGCTGTTAGTGTTTCATTGATTTCTTAGGAGTTTTATTCTTTGTTGTGTTTTTTTTTCCCTTGTTCTTTTGATCTGAGGATAAGAGAGGAAATGGCTGTTGCCTTCAGGCTTAGTTTTATTTAGATAAAGGATTAAATTGTTAAGAATACTAATGCATGTGCTTTGTAGACTTTCTTTTCTTTTCTTTTTTCTTTCTTTCCTCGGTGTGTGTGTGTGTGTGTGTGTTTTTATGACATTTCTTTTTACTACCAGCTAGGTTATAACATAACTTGAGAGTCCCTTTTCATGTCTGTCGTCAGCTCCTGATATGTCTCTCTCAGTCAGAATTTCATTTGTGATCATTTGGACTATAACAGAAATTGAGAAGTTCAAGGCTCTTTTTAGTCATCTGCTCCTGTGATCTGTCGCTGGATTAAGTTTATTATAGACCAAAGTTTCAGTGCAAGATATTTGGAGATGTGAACTTTCAGTGGTATAGTATGTCATTGCAGAGTACATGTATATTGTGTGTATTTTATTTATGTTTTGCATTTGAATGTAAATGTCTGTAAACAATACGTGATTGCTACGCTTTCTCTTGAGTTTTGCAGACACGTAGAAAGATAGTGCCAACAGTTAGTACAAAAACGTCAGATGAATTTGCCATCTTCATATTTCTTTTTTTGTTTGTTTATTTGTGTATTTATTGTATTTTATTTTGTACTTGACAAAGATGTGATTCTTGAAAACATGAACATGGTTGTTCTTTTAGTGGTTCCCCCTCCACCACCATCACTCACCACCACCACCTCCTACATGATGAAAACGAAGACAGAGCACACACAAACACTTACTAACTGGCGGTTGATATAGAATTTTCTCTGCCAGTGGACTGAATGCGAACAGTCCAGTGACTTACCTTTACAATGTACAACTGTTTACCTATATACAGTTTGGCTTGTAATATATTTGAAGTCTTTTTACTTGTGCGTTTGGATGGTTTCTATATTGTGGAAACTCATCACGTGCTCCTACTCCCCCAACCTCTTCAGGTGATGAGTTTCACATGTACAAAAGCGGTTCCCTTCCCCTTGGCAGTTTATTTGACTCTGCTCTCGGTAGTTTTTGTGTGTGGATGGATATATGTTGGAGCATGATTATTGCTCTGAGAGAAGTTGGTTGACTTCAGTTCTGTTTTCACATGTTTTGATGGAAAAAGACAATGTTGTGTGTCAACTCATGTGTTGGTTACTGTGTGTTGACAGTAGTTGTCACCTGTATTGAAATCACTTTCAGTTTGAAAAGTGATTGCCTTCAGAAATGGTTTCATTTCAGAGTTCAGTTATGTCAGTCATAAATTGTACATGTGCGCAGAGGAAGAGTGAGTGGGAAAGAGATGGATGTGTAAGAGAGGGTACTAGAGAGAGAGGGTGATGGTCATTGGTAATGATTTAGTTCAGATCCTGACAAGGCCTATCCACCTTTTCTAGCATCTATCATTGCTCTCATTGGCATGCATTCTTATTAGAAAACTTCTTTCAGATTAGTCCAAGTTATTGTATATAAGACCTAATATTTGAAGAAAGATCCAAATGGAGTGTTGCAAGACTGTCATTGAAACAACGCTGTGCTGTACTGTCATTGAATTGGTGCTGTATTGTACTACTTGTGGGCTTAATATACAAGTGTAGATTGGGGTGGGGGGGTGGGGGTCTTCAGGGCAGAATTTGAAATATTGGAATTCCAGATATGTTCTGAGCATTCTCATTAAATGTTGTAAAAATATCTTAAAGTTTCGAAACTGTTCATTTAGTGGGTTGAGATTAAATTAATTGAAGAACAATGATCTCATGACATGCAGCAGCATTTTAGAACACACTTCCATTCTTTCATCTCTATAGATCGTTCCTTACACTCCCCCTTGTGTAACAGTAATAGTATATGTAAATAAATTATTCAAAGGTTCACAGATATATCAAGGAGCCACTGATGAAATGTGTGCATCTGGCTCATATCTGAATACTGATGAATTTTTCTCAACAAGTGCAACCTTGCAGTAATAGTTTTTGTGTTTTTAAGTTTTTGTTCATGATCACTCTTGATAGATGTGCATCAGTGACTTGTTGGACCAGTGTATATTGATGTTCACTTCTTGATTTATGATGTCATGTCATGTATGTAGAGGAGTTAGGGAAAGGCCCACCTCTATTTCGAAGCCGAGAGGTCTGAAATGATTTTCTTTCTACTACTCTTAGACTGATGACCTAATATATTTCCTTGCAATGACTCAGCCACATGAATGGGTTTCCTTGTGAATGAATGATTATTCTTGGGCTGGAGTTGGTGTTGACTCAGTGGATGATCATTTTGTACATAGATTTTTGGATATGAATTTGGGAGATGTGGCTAGTCGGAAATAAAGATGTCCTGTTCAAATTAAAGGTTTTCTGCCTCTTTTTTCATCAACTTTTTATGATATTGAACATTCTTTTGCAGATTGATTATTCAGCACAACACAAAGAAAAGTTAGATCACAAATGTTAATGCACAAGATAACAAAGAAATGTAAAGTGTCTTTCAAGTAACTTTGATTGCGTTTTCTAGGTAGGTTTGTTTGGCTGTATCAAAATAGACAAGTACAGGTTAAAACCAGTTGTATATTGATGAAGATGAAGGTCCTTTTTGTCACGTGGCTGTGGAATCCAGATGGACTGAGTGGTTAGGATTTCTTCGACACATCTCAGCCATCGCACAGCATCGACTATATTATAGTTACTAATTATATACGCTGTTTTTGTCTGCTTGTGACCATTTTACAGAAAATATGCAAAGCTAATTAAAATGTATTTTGAATCGTTCTTTGTTGTGCTAAGTGGATGTGGTCTTGAATCTGCGAATTCAGAGTGTCTCCCACCCCATCCACCACTTTATTTCACCACCCACCCCACTCCTCCGAACTGAACCGTTTTTCTACCTGAGAAAGCCTAGGTAGATTGATGTGAGGACAGGAATGCCAATGGCAGTGGCTAATTAATCCCCATCTTCCCCTCCCCCTTCTCTCACTACTGTAGTGTGAAGATCTGACCTGATAAAACATGAGCAAGGAAATGAAACTTGCGCCAGGAATGTGGGATGATTCTGACCTTGGATAGCTGGCTGATGATCACACCTCTCTACAGTACATGCAGTGAAAGGACTTGTATTTGTAATCTTGTAAAAAAAAAATGGCCCAAGTTTATCCTGAAATTATTCCTTCACTGTAGGAGAGGCTAAAGACAAAGTGTACTGTAATGATGGCATATTAGAATGTGTAAATGACATAAAAAGACCTTAAGACTTCTGTGTTTTACTTGTAGTGTTTGGCAATTGTTTTTGGTGGTGACACGGGTGTCACTGCAAATAGGGAGCAGTTACTTTGTAGTTTAAGAAAGAATTTGTATTTTGATCAGATTGGATCCATAGTGTCTCCATCCTACACTTGGGGACTCCCATGGCGTCTTTGCAAAATCGGGCCTGTACCTGCCTTTACTTGCTACAAAACCTAGCAAATAGATACTTCTAAATGGTTTGTATCATGAGGTCCTAACCATCGGACAGCTGCCACATGCCCTTCCTTTAGTCTGAACTTAACCAGATTCATTTGTGTAAGACAACAGCCTTGCACAACACGACACGGACATTGGGACAACAGATGTCAACCAGCCTGCCAAGAAAAAAAAAATTTCATGGTGATCTCAAACTGATAGTAATCTCATAAATTCTGGTAAAAAGAATAGAACAGTCTTTGGACTTAGTATTCATGCTTGCAAATTTTTCTTTTTTTTTTTTTTTTTTTTGATAAAAAAAAAAAGTTTTAGGGAGAGTGATAAACATGGTTTTGGCAGGTTGTATTGTGTTGTGCTTTCTTTTGCACTTTTACTGAATAATGTAGTTGCATTATCTGAAGTACTGAGAATTTTTGTCGTTTTATGCACTTTAATTTTCTTGTTTATTCTGTAACTCTATTTTAAGATGTCCACATCCCAACAAAAAACTTTTGCAGTTTTAAAAGTTTTACGATGATAGAAAAATTGACTGTTGGAAATGCATCTTGCATTTCAATGTTTTCAAAGATGATAGTTTTCTTTTACATTTCAGATCTGACCTTTTGAAAAAAAAATTATTTCATTTCATTTCAGATCTGACCTTTGAAAAAAATAGTTTTATTTCATTTCAGATCTGACATTTGAAAAAAAAAAAAATTTCATATTCCACATGTGTATTGGAAATAATTTGGATTCTTTTTTGCCTAAGACACAGAACTTTTTTTTTTTCATTGAGCTTGAGGTATATCGCCTACCCTGTTGTGAATTGGCTCATACTTTCATTGTGTAGTTATCCTTATTTTACATGACAGTAGTGTTTAAGCAATCTCTCACCATGGTGACAGTCCTTAGGGGGCCCTGTGTGGGTTGGCTAGGCCATCATTCACAGTTGAAACTTTGCCCTTTTATAGAGAAGAATTCCTTATTTGGGGATGTTAACTGCGGGGGAAAAAAAAGGAATTTTATAAATGCCCTCATTGTTATTTTTAGTGAACAATTATGTAGAGCTCTGGGTTGGAATTGGGTCAAACAAGATGCCATTTACCTTTTCCAGAATCATTTCAGACCACACTTCCAACAATGTGATCACCTATGACCCATATGATTCATATAGGATTTACAGCAAGTTTTTACTGTAGTTACCCTTGTACAGATAGTAGCAGTCACATAAGAAGCATAGTTGTCAAAGAAGAGTTCACAGCTTAACTGAGGAAGTGGACAACCCATGAGTGCCATGGCCCATTTTTATGCACCGACATGTTCAATTACCAGAGTTTAAAGGCACACGTTCTTCTCAGTCCCCATCAAGGGAAGTGTATAGTTCAAAAGTGGCAATTAATCGTCCCTCTTTTGAGGATGCACATACATCCAAATAGGCTGACAGATGGCTGATTGGGGTTTTGACGAATGCCCAAAATTACATTACAAAGTATTAGATGGTTGCATCTCTGGGTGGGTGACCCAGAAAGCTGGTAATGGTAGCTGTTTTCCATTCAGGAACATAATATTTTAGATGATAATTATGTCCTCCGTTTATTTCTACATTTAAAAAGGATAAACAACAAAAAAAGCTGTTAAAATTCCAATATACTGAGAACTGTGATTTTGTTGGGGGAAGCTGAATCCCCTTGCCTCTGCAAATCTTGGAGATGTGCATGCAATAGTTGGCCAGTGCTGAAAATCAGGGAAATATGCCACAGAAATACAGTCAGGGTCTGACAGGCTTGTCTGCATGCATGGAAAAACACCCTGTCACCGTAATGCTGCACAGAATGGTAGAAAATGAGGTTTGCAGTCGGTCTTTGTTGAGAGAAACTACCTTGGTGCCAGCAGGGCTGCTGAATCTTTCTGCAAAGAAGGCAATGTTGTCTTCTTCTCTGAAGTTGATAGGTCTGCTTTGACTGGGTACCCATTGTTTAAAAAAAAAAAAAAATGTTGGCCAGGAAGATTACACAAGTCAGCAGAGAACATCAATGGTCAAGCAATTCATTTTCATCAGTGAAAGAGCAGTTGTCTCAAAATGCATCTTGACAGACCATGTCTGAAATGTGTTATCTGTTGTAGTGACCTCTTATGCACGTCAAACACTGATGGGTTTTCAGTCAGACTTGCAGCACACTACTATTTTTTTTTTTGATCTGGTCAGATGAGGGGGAGATGGAGTTACACTGAAGAGAAGGAGGGTTAGGAGAAGCAGGAGGGGCATGAGCGTAGCCCCTCATTTCTTTCTCACAATCCTCCCTTGGATCTGTCTGCTTTTTGGTGGTGTCCTGTGTCCTTTCTTAGTTTACCTTGTTTTCAGTCTGGTTAAAAAGTTTCACCAATGCACTGTAATGCTGAAACCGATTGTAAAAGAAATACAGTGGCTGAAGTTCACCCAAGCAGAGTGAGATCCATTTGCAGTGGTAAACTAGCGTTCCCTTGGTCTGACAGATATCCCCACTGTCACTTGGGCCAACTTCTTGAGGTTGCAAGCTGTTGTGTGTCATCAGGGAAAAGTTTCAAAGTAGCAAGTGTAAATCTGTGCTAAGAGCCAGTAATGAGAGTTCGTGTGGGTGAACCAGCTCCAAGATCAAGCAGCAGGACTGCAGCATAAATGAGTGCCTAAATTCAAGTAAATGTTCTGAATGGAGTGCAAAATAATGTTTGAAACACCACATGAAATGGACAAGTGCATCTGACAAATGTGTAAAAAAAAAAAAAAAATTTTAATATTTTTTTTTTTAAGCTCCAAACAAATCCCCCTGAAAGCTGTCTTAAGGAGAATGACGGCCATCAAGTGTAATTCTTACATCTGCTAAATGTTGCCTTCTGAAAAAAAATGGTGGAGGATTGACTCATTTCATAATTATTAAGTGTCAAATAATAATTTGCTGTCTGTTTTGTGTGTATGTGCATTTTGGTTCCGGGGTCGAGATTCACTATTTCCAATGGACTTAAAATTCCACTCCTGCTGCAAAATGTATCAAAATAAATTAAAAACGGGTGTCTGCTTGGCCCACTACCTTGTTATGTACGGGCCCAGGGTTTTTTTGTTCTCCATCAAGAAATGTTCATGAGTTTTTCAGTTTTCTTGTTCCTTAACAATAAGAAATGATAAATCAGTTACCACCCTACTTGATTAAATTATGTATTCATTGATCTAGACTGCCTTATTGAAATTAGTTTCACAGTTTACAAAAATCAGTATCCATGGAAGCATACTGAAATGTGGCATGACATCCTATTGTACAGTTTTGTTTAGGAGGGGCAGTGGTGTCCAACAACCCACACATGTTCTTTTTGAAATGCTAGCTGGCTTCCTAGCTGCTGGTGGTGACAGTGGATCACAGGAGAGACATTCTTTTTATTCATAACTGGTACACTCTCAAAAGGATAAATGAAGATTGTGCTTTCAAGACTGCCTTCAGCAGGATTTTTCCTTTATAGAAAGTGGTTTGGCAAGTTTATTGTGCCCTTTAGCTGAATCACGATGGAGTGGAAACAAGGAATCGGTTGAGTTGTACGTGTCGTCACTTACTACAGTGTGCCTTGAGGCAGTTGAAGTGAAATTTATCTGAGTAAATTTGGTTTTCAGGTGGACAAAGGCAGCTGTTCTTCATCCACCCTCCTACTCTAGCACATGCTCGTCTGTCTCCTTCCTGTGGCATTACCACTGTGCTGCTCATTCCACTCCCTGTCAACAGTCGCACCCAGCACACTCCGGCTTGCTCTACTGCAGCCCTGGCCCTGGCATTCCACACAGAGATCCAATGTCAAGTCATGAGACAACCCACTAGAAGACATTACACTGCTGCCAAATCACTTCGATGTTCAGTCGTGACTGCTCAGATCGAACACATGCAGGACCCCACTTGCCAAGCCTCCTGCTGAAGACAGTTGCTCACTCATGGAGCCAGCATGCTGAGCATCCCCCCATTGACAGTCTTTGTGAACTTGTCAGTACTGGCGACGTCGATACTGGCGACCTCAACACGAACTTGCCAAAGGGATAGATGCTGAGAGAAAAAATGTTACCGAGTCAGCAATAGAGCATGAAGGGCTCCTATTTCTATGCTAATCATTGAGGATAATGAAGATGACACTATGGAGTTATATTCCATCCTGAGACTGAATGACAGGGTTGTACTCTCCTCTTACTTTCATAATATATACCAGTGGCAACTAGGCCCAAGAGATGCAGACACCTGCTGTTGTCAGTCAGGAAATATGAGCAACACTCTTTGAAACACATCCATCAAGTGGCCAAACTTCACTGTTTGGTTCCAGTCTACCCAACTGGGCCTATAGCAAATCAGCTCTGGGTAGGTGCCCGTTATGACCGAAAAATCCCACAAATTGAAATGGCCCTGGTGGGAATCAATTTCATGACCACCACCACCCCCCTCAACTGGTAATCTGCGACAGAAACCACTGTGCCATGGCAACTGGTACAAACACTTCGTTTCTGATGATGCTTGGAAATAGGAGAAGGGGGTGACACTGTGGGGGGGGGGCTAAGACGGAGAGATGAGATGGAGGGAGAGTATTGGGAGAAAAACAGAAAGAATGGGGGAGGTGGAAGGGGTGGAGAGGTGTAGGGTAAAAAACGGAAAGAGAGAGGGAATGTGGGAGAAAGAGGAGGTAGGAGAGACTGACCGAGAGAGAATATGGGTGGATAGAGGGGGGAGGGAGGAGGTGGGGGGTGGAGACAGACAGGACAGCCAGAAAAAGAAGACCGAGGACAGTGGATGTGAGATGGAAATAGTGGTTAAGAGAGAGGAGAGGGAATGCAATTTCACGAGGTAGAGGGTGCTCAAGTGTGGGACGGCTGTACAGGGTGGCTCTGCTTTATCGCCATCACCAATCATTAATGATGCAAGTGATGTCATTCCCTCAACAGTCCTGTGGAAAAAACTGTTAGTGAGGAATCATTGCACTGGTACTTTATTGTTAACCTCTCCACCCTTACCCTAACCACCATCTTGATTTCCTCCCTCTCGTCTACAGTGTGTAATCCCTGTTTCCCACCCATAATCCCTCTTACAAACAAACAAAAAATCATGTTTATTTATTTTACTTCATTTATTTCTTTTCATTCTTTCCTTGTTTTCCTTTATGACATGGACCCAAGGTTGACAAGACAAGCTTCCATTTCATGTCAGACCAACATTGTTGCAATTCATGAGAAAACGTTGAAGAAAATCACTTAATTCAGACCTACATGCATTAAATTATTTGTCTTTCCCTCCTCCCCCTTTTTTTCAGTGGAAGTGTGTGCTAGAGAAAGACTTGCGCCAAGACCTCAACATTTCATGGATGTTCAGTCAACAGGTCATAGCCACAAAGCCATAATGCCTGTCCCAAAGCTGTAATGCCTGTCCCAAAACCATAATGTCTGTCCCAAAGTCGTAATGTCTGTCCCAAAACCATAATGTCTGTCCCACCCTGTCCCACAGTCGTAATGTCTGTCCCCAAACCATAATGTCTGTCCCAAAGCTGTAATGCCTGTCCCAAAACTGTAATGTCTGTCCCAAAACCGTAATGTCTCTGTCCCAATTCCAATGCACCTGATGTGGGAGCCTGGAGTGGAGGGAGACCAGTTAACCAAAATGAGGTGTTGGATTATTTCGGTGATGAAGATCAGATGCAGACTGAGGCACTTGGGATAAATTCTGTCGCCATACTAGTTCTTCAGTAATGACGGAATGAATTCCTGTGTAGTCATGTCCACCTCTTTACATATGCTGCCCACTGCCTCCTATGTGGTGACAGCCCTGCAACATCTGTGTGCATGTGTGTGTCGTCCATCCCACAGGAATTTGAAGGCTTGCTTTTCTACAAAAGATGGAATAAGATTTAATGTGTGTGCATTTATTTAAACAGTATTGCCTTGTGTGGGCGCATGTATTAAAGAAAATTTTAATACATGCGTCCGCACAGGGCAGTCTGTTTAACATTACATACATAGGACTTGAAGGTGTCGGAGACTGCACTTGCACATTTTTCTTCAGCTTTAATCTGACCCAGGATTGGCACCTTTACCTGGAGGAAAAAAAAGCATTGCTTAAATGGAAATGAAAGAAAAATCAGTAGGGGCTTGGTGGTATAGATTTGGCAAGGGACTGAAAGTTGTTTACAGGTAGAAGGAGGAGGAATCTTGTGACTTCGATGAGAATCTATACATCGTAACATGTCTATCTGACCCAGATGGGTGTCGACGTAAAGTTAGATCTTGGAGGGAGGTGGGGATGGATGGTGTGGGGGATAACACTGAATTCAGCATGATGTTATCTTACTCGAACCTTTCTTGGTGTTTGGAGAGGTGTTAAGATGATGAGGCCTCCACTGATTATTGGCAAAGATCAATCCTGATGTGTTACCTGCTTTTGAAGTTTACATAAATACTCTTTTTTTTCTTTTTCTTTCTTTTTTGTTTTTTTTCTTAAGAACATCAAATTTAATAAAATCATGAAAGATCATGACGTCAAAGTGATCGTTGATGTCTGGACAGAGTAAATTATGAAACTAGTTTGACTGCATTGGAATCAATGAAGTCTGAAGTTACTTTCTAAAATTTGTAATAAATTCAGAATTGTAGTTCAATTAAAGTGCCGCTGAAGTCTTATTACCCCTTACTTTTCTTGTCAGCAAGATCCTCTGTATAGTTTAAAAACCAGGATACATTTCAATCGCTGAAAAGTTTCTTCAGTCAGCATCTCTGAAAAGTTGCTTGTTTCAGCTGGCTTCCTACAAAGAAGCAGACATGAAGGTTTTTTTTTTTTTTTTTTCCCCTATTGTTCTTTTTGTTTTGTCCAAGTTGCAAAACAAGCTGGAACTCATCTGATGATGAAAACTGCTACTTCTTTCTTGCCAGGGTACAAAACCAACTACGACTTTATCTGGTGTTTATACCTGACAAAGGGTGAATATCATGTCTTCCCAAACATGTCATCACTACGTAAATATGATTATGGTGGAGACAGACATTCTTCACACACATGTATACTTCCCATCTTCTGCCTCTCTGTTTCATTGCTGAATAAAGATATGCAGTTGTGTAAGCATTATGATAATATAGTTTGCAAGAACAATGGACATGTTTTTTTTATGTGTTTGCAGAATGGGTTTTTCCCCTTGAATTGACAGATCTGTGGCTGGGCTTTAATTCAAACGAAATGAAATGTCAACCATCTTGCAAATGAACAAAGAGAAATCAGTAAAGGGACACAAGACAACAATACCTCTCCTACTATCTTTCAAGTAAAAAATAAGAGAAGGCAAGCATCCATCAAATTGTTTTTACACATTCATAATCGTCTAAACATGTTCAGAGATATTAAGATAAACATCAACAATAACAAACATCAGATGCTTCATGCAGTCATTATTGCTTTGTTGCCATGTTCACAGTATATGGAAAGTTGATTAATTACTAATCTTTCAAACACCTCATAACATGGTGAGAGGAAGATCAATCTATACATTCTTGACATTTCACAGAATATTTTGAAAAACACTTCTGGGTGAGAAAGCCTAATAGTAAGTATGCTGAACTTCAACCTCAAGAGACCCTGAAATTTGAGGTTCAAATCCTAGTGCCATTTACTATGCCAAAAATCTGTATTTCACATAAATCCCAATGGTGCAATAGTCTTTATGGTTAGAGCATCACACTTCACCCTGGTGAACTCTGAGATGAGTGGTTTAAATCCTGGCATTGATTGTTGGGTGAAAGAATCCATTTTTTTGTGATTTACGATCAACACATGTAAAGACTGCAGGTGTATTAATCATGTCTACATGAAGAAGATCAATACTAATGCTAAAGTAAACCTAATCCAGCATTCCAGGATGTTTGAAACGTGGACAAAAACCAGCATGAATACAAAGTAATGCTAATTGGCAGAGTAAAACATAGCATGAATTTGTTGTAAAATGCCACTGGTTGAAATGAGTGAAAATAGGGCTTGGACTGCAAATTGAAGTGCAAATGCAACACCTACATTTTGTGGCATAATAAGGAGATATCACATGATTTAAACGATTCAAAGCTGAGCCTGATGACAGAATATATCAAATGATTTCTATAATAAACAATTCAAAGCTGTTTTATCACAGAAAAAAAGATATAACATGATTTTTTCAATCAGTTAACACCGAATTTGTTCATCACACTTTGTTTCAGAAAACACGCTATCGCTGGAAGTAAAAAAAAAGTCATTTACTATGACATGGTTCTCAGGCTTCCTGTCTGAATACACAGGCGGATCAGATGACTCTTCTTTCCGTAAATGCAGATTAGGGTTCAGTTATTTACTGATTTTCATTTCTCCTGTAGAATTCTGCCTGCACATAAGCAATGCGCACATGCTTACGGTCTGGTGGGTCAATGTCATTTTCCAGACTTTCTTTCAGCCGATGGCCATATTCCGAAGAAGCCAGACTGGGAACTTCTTTGACTTTTTCCTGGAAAACCAGAAAGCAAAAAATCAGGGAAGATGCTCTGAAGACATGTAAAAAATACAACAACAAAAATCTGAAAGCCATGGAAGATGCCATGAACACATTAAAAAAAAAAACAACATTTGAAAGCATGATCAAGTAAGTTCGATTTACAAAACACTTTATTAATCCAAGCGGAAATTCATTTGTGCATTCACAGGCTGATGATGAACAGCACAAGCTAAAGGTTAACACATCATAAACTCAACAATTTATTATTATAAAACGAGTCAAGTAAAAATCCACCACATTGTGACCTCAAGAAAGAAACATCAACACACACACACACACACACACACACACACACACACACACACACAGGTTTTTAAACATGCACACATAAGCACCTGCACAGAAAGGAAGACAATAACCGAAGTGCTGAATGATGAAAATCACTACAACTACAATTTCCAATTACAGGATCTTGAATGAAGTACTAGTACGTTTAGGATTGATTATTTATGGAACTGCCTTGTATGTTTAGGATTGATTATATATGGAACTGTCTTGACATTGGGTGTCATATTTTCCAGATGTCAACTTAAGACATTTAGTTTGTACTATGTCGACATTTGAGAAACGTTTCACAGGAGGCAGTATCATTTTCACAGATTTGAACAGAAATCAGATGGAAATATTAGCTACTGACATAAGCCTAATTTGGTCCCAGTTCACTATATCTGAATCCGTTTTTCAAAATCTCTCTTTCTCCATCTGTCTTCTGTTAATTTATTCATTTATTTTTCGTTATTCATTTATTTCATCATCTTTTTTGCTATTCTTTTTTTTCAGTATCACCTTAGTGGCACTGCACCCAATCTGCTCATTCTGAGCCCTCGTTCACTGCCACAGCTTGGCCCATCCTGCCACAGTCCCAGCACTGGTAATTGAAAGGGCACATTTAATGCGAAGTTGTGATGAGACAAAACACCAACACATGCTGGATGCTACTTACTAAGCCCCCTCCTAAACCCCCTCTTGCCCTATTGATGATGATAAATGTTTAGTCACACAGCCAATGGCAGGTTGAGCTCTCCTCTGGAGGGCATCACAGCACCCAGCCAATGACAGTCCTGGTGATCCTGACAGAATCAAAACCAAACTGAACTTACCATGACAGCCAGACATGAAGGGTACAGAATTTTATACTTAAAAAAGAAAGATCATTGAGGATGAGGATGATGCTATGGATTTCCATTCTGGATTGAGACTATATGGAAGGCTGTACTCTACGCTGACACTGTTGGTTATGTTGTATAGGTAGGGCACTGACACTGTTGGTCATGTTTTTTGTTTGCTTGGTTTTTTTTTTTTGCTGTCCCAGCCTCTGCGCCACCTCAGAGGCAGTGCACCCACGCTGCTCATTCCGACACCCTGTCCACAGCCACAGCCCGATCCCCGCCGCAACCCCAGCACAGGCAATTCACAGGGAGCAGTCAATGTCAAGTCGTAAAGAGGCAACCCACCGGAGGAGACACTGCACTGCTGCTGAGTCACTTCGGTGGTGTTCAGTGGCGCCTGTTCTGATCTAACATATGCAGGACACCACCTACTAAGCCCCCTACTAACGACAATAATTGCTTAGTCGCAGAGCCGGTGCGAGTGAGCTCTCTCCCTGGAGGGCGCCACCATGACCGTCCAACGACAGCCCCCATGGACTCGCCGATACTGGTGACCCCAAAGGAACCAAACCAAGGCCACAGATGTGGAGAGGACATCGAAACCGAGGTCGCCATGAGAGCAGGGCATGAAGGGACACAAGTTGTGACTTTCTTATGCTGATCGATGAGATGAGGATGATTAAGATGATGCTACAGATTTCCATTTCGGTCTGAGACTACATGACAGGGCTGTACTCTATGCTTCCTTTCATAATATATCCCGGTGTCAACCAGGCCCAAGAGATACAGGCACCCGCAGTGTTGGTCAGGAAATTTGAGCAACACTCTCAGAAGCGCATCCATTAAGTGGATGAACTCGACTGTGTGGTCCCAGTCTTCCCAACTAAGTCCGCAGCAACTCAACTCTGGGTAGGAGCCGGTCGGGGCAGAAAAACCCACATGACTTCTGATGGGATTCGAACCCACGACTCCCCAGCCGGGTGTCCGCAACACTAACCACTTCGCCACGGCGGCTGGTACTGTTGGTCATGTTGTATAGGTAGGGGCACTGACACTGTTGGTCATGTTGTATAGGTAGGGGCGCTGACACTGTTGGTCATGTTGTATAGGTAGGGGCGCTGACACTGTTGGTCATGTTGTATAGGTAGGGTCGCTGACACTGTTGGTCATTTGTATAGGTAGGGTCGCTGACACCGTTGGTCATGTTGTATTGGTAGGGCGCTGACACCGTTGGTCATGTTGTATAGGTAGGGGCGCTGACACCGTTGGTCATGTTGTATAGGTAGGGGCGCTGACACCGTTGGTCATGTTGTATAGGTAGGGGCGCTGACACTGTTGGTCATGTTGTATAGGTAGGGGCGCTGACACCGTTGGTCATGTTGTACAGGTAGGAGCGCTGACACTGTTGGTCATGTTGTATAGGTAGGGGCACTGACACTGTTGGCCATGTTGTATAGGTAGGGGCGCTGACACTGTTGGTCATGTTGTATAGGTAGGGTCGCTGACACCGTTGGTCATGTTGTATTGGTAGGGCGCTGACACCGTTGGTCATGTTGTATAGGTAGGGGCGCTGACACCGTTGGTCATGTTGTATAGGTAGGGGCGCTGACACTGTTGGTCATGTTGTATAGGTAGGGGCGCTGACACTGTTGGTCATGTTGTATAGGTAGGGGCGCTGACACTGTTGGTCATGTTGTATATGAAGGGGCGCTGACACTGTTGGTCATGTTGTATAGGTAGGGGCGCTGACGCTGTTGGTCATGTTGTATAGGTAGGGCGCTGACGCTGTTGGTCATGTTGTATAGGTAGGGGCACTGTTGGTCATGTTGTATAGGTAGGGGCATGACACTGTGTCATAGTATAGGTAGGGCGCTGACACTGTTGGTCATGTTGTAGGTAGGTAGGGGCGCTGACACTGTTGGTCATGTTGTACAGGTAGGAGCGCTGACACTGTTGGTCATGTTGTATAGGTAGGGGCACTGACACTGTTGGCCATGTTGTATAGGTAGGGGCGCTGACACTGTTGGTCATGTTGTAAAGGTAGGGTCGCTGACACTGTTGGTCATGTTGTATAGGTAGGGGCACTGACACTGTTGGTTATGTTGTATAAGTAGGGGCATACACTCAAAACTGAGCTATTACTGTTGTCGGTTAGTAGTGCCCTTCGTGTGCCAGATCACAACAGATACCATTTGAACACCACCATATGGTGCACCATCTCCTCTCAGGGGGTGAAGGGAGGACAGGGGTGAGATGTAGTGGAGAGAGTGAAGTGCTAATAAAGGGTGGGGTGAGTGATGAGATATCTGTCTGATTTGAAGAATGCCGTCCTCTCTGAGCAAATCAAACCCACATGAAGCCGACAAAGAGAAATTATTATTGTCTCAACTCTTTCCATGCTTTCTGATACTCCCTGCCCTTTCTGCTCTCCTCAGTGAACTACTACCTACATGTCTTGGTCTTGGAACATTTTACTTCACTCCCAAAACAAGGCAATACTTCTGTCCAGACTTCCAGTTCATGTGAATGACTTGTGCTGTCACTGTTCTTCGCATGGCTAATTTTGCATCTCCGCTTTTTCATTTTCTACCTATGATCTGTAGTAGCATCAAGAATAACAAATGAATATTCAGTGTGAAAACAGATCTTGACCAAGCAAGATCATAATTATGTTCACCTGTACAGAACTTTTGCCAGCTATATGCCAGAAAAGCCACCTTTGGTGATACCTGGTTATCACCAAGTTCTAACCTATCACTGTCTTGTTCAAATCTTAACATGATCTCCACTTCTGACTGTTGACTTTGAGCAACATCAACCTGATACAGAAGTTCATGATGTGACACTGAACTGCATCAGCTTGACAAAGAAGATCAATGTTTTCTAATATGCCAACAAAGTATACTGCGGACATACATTGGTCAATCATATGTACAGTAGTAAAAGCCCAGTGGCTCTGTGGACATGCTCTCTTTTCTTTTCTTTTTTATTTCAGTCAATCGTGACAGGCATTTTTCAATAAAAGGTGTCCATTTTTCAGTAACATAAAAAAAAAAACTGATGCAAACATTTCAGATTCTTTGTACACCTAACAGTGGTCTGTGTACAGCTTATCTTTTCAGCAGCAAATCAGCCATTGCCTGATTATCAAAAGTATGAGGATCTGCTTTGTGTCTGAGCCTCAACATCAATGAATTGCATCTCATTACAGAAACATCAACCCCAAATGCCATCTGTGCGGATATTTTCAAGTTAGAGATAATGAGACAGACAGTTCGAGACATCAACACCCTGTTTTCATGCAAAAATGCACAGTAGGATTACCATTAGCCTTTAATGATTTTGACTCCTGCAGTAGTTTGGCACAAAGTTCACCAACCTCATCATTCACTCTGAGTCCTCTGGATTTGGCATGTTTCTCTGTCATCCCGGTGAAGTTTGTTGTTGTAACCGTCCACTTTACAAAAGAGTCTGTCGTATGTGTTGTGAGCCCCCGTCTCCTGCAAACAGTATGGCCAGTGCTGGCACTCAAACAGTCTGATACTTACAAATCTTACAAAGAGAGGATGTTATTTGTGCAGGACAATACAGACACAAACAGATTACAGGACAAAGCAAGATGCATTTCAACCTCATGGGTCTTCTTCAGGCAAAAACAAACAACATTTAGGACAATGAAAACAAAGAATGAGCAACCACTTATATTCTCATATTTGGCGCAGAATGACTGTTGAATGATAAGGGGTTTACCCGTTCTTCGATTTCATCATCCTAAATGTTTTGTCCTGTAATCTGTTTGTATTGTCTTGCAGAAGTCATATCCTCTCTTTTTAAAATTTGTAACAATAAGGCATCCAGGACTTGTAATGCCAAAGCTGTTGATTACCACATCCGTCTCTCAGACAGCACTTTCCAAACTCACTGTGATTTATGCTCCATCATGTGATCTAAAACCCTAATTTATGTAGACAGTGTCTGAAATTATACTTAATCTGCAACTATCCACATTAACAAAATCTTTATCTCTGAACTTATATTTCACACATAACAGACACAGACTCAAATGTATATGTAGGCACTCATGCGCTTACACGCTCATGCACAAGCGCACACACATGTGTGCAAGCAAACACACACAGATACTGCTTGCATGCAACATGCATGTGCTGGCAAGCACACACACACTCTCGCACACACACATATGCACATCTACACACACACACACACACACACACAAAAGCTGCTTGCATGCAACTTATTACTTTCCAAGAGTAAAGGCCTCACACACATGAGATCCAAATATGTACCACCACTGTAACAATGACCATCTATTCCATTTAAGCTCTATGGGGACAGTATTTCTTGAATGCAAATCACCGGCTGTAAGTCGTAACAAAACTGCTAAAGAAAACTTCTAACAACAGACTGAAGTGTGGCATGGTTTATCGCACTCGTTCAAGCTCGTTACCTCTTTAGTCGAATTAAAAACTGTCCTTTCAGCGGGTACATGTCGCTGCGTTGGAATGAAAGAAAAAGCCGAAATCTCGCATGGTCTGCCAACGAGCGTGTAATTGTCAGCCACAGTTTGAACTTGCAGAACGTGCTCTTTGTCCGCCATCTTTGTTGTTCTGGATAATTGCGGTGGTTGCCATGAACAAAAAAAAAAAAGACGGCATTGGCACCGAATGTTTCAGTGATTTCTTTTAAGCAGTGTTCTTTTATCACATCCCTCTAGAATAACAGGAAAACGATTGCAATATTCAATTTTTTTATTTTGAGAAAAAAAAATGAACAGACGATATTTTAAAGGTTTACCCAGCATGCTCTCTCAAACAAACAGATTTTGGTCGTCTGCAACGTCACAAATTTATCTCCCTTCTGCTGCTTTTTAGCAGTCCGCTAGTAACGAAACTGGAAGACGCGATGGGAACTCGCAAAATATTTTCTAGATATATCAAAGGTTTAACGAACAAATGTGAGTTTTGAGTTATTTTAAATCACATTAGATAGAGTGCTCTTATCTCCCCCCCCCCCCCCCCCCCCCCTTTTCTTTTTCATTTTATAACATGCCAACTTTGTTTAATTAAAAAGTAAGCTACAAGTTACTTTAAATTGCATGACTTGTGCTTTTCCGGCGGCCCAAAGACCTACTCTGTTATTCAATATATATATATATATATATTTCAAGTTGTTCGTTCGGGTAAGACAAGTATGTCTGTGTCTGTGTAGAGATAACAAAAATCAGTTTGTATAATCTCGCACATAGGCTGATACGTCCCTGTGCACATACACACACACACACACACACACACACACGCGCACACACACACTATAGTGTTCTTGTTTATTTAAAAAAAAAAAAAAAATTCATTGATTGGATCATTATTACCAAACCTGCCGGTGTGTTATCTCCCTTTGATTGCTTATGGCACTCTCACCTACACGCCAGTACAAACCCCTGGGGTCGGTTGCATGTAGAGACTTAGCGGACTCTGAATTTGCTTAAAGTTAGGAATTTGCTTTGGGTGAACGTATCCTCTTCTTTCTTTCTCAGTGGCGGTGTCACATTTTTGCAAATCGCACGAAAGAGAGAGATACAAAGAGACGGGGTAGTGGTGGTGGTGGACAGGATTTCTCATGTTGTCTCCCTTTGAACATGATGTCAGCTCCTCTCTCTCTCTCTCTCTCTCTCTAACATTATTTAGCATGTACGCATGCACTGATGCACGAACACACACACACACACACACACACACACACACACATGCACGCACGCACGTACGCGCGCGCGCGCGCACACACTCGTATCTTCAACCTTCCCTGTCTTTTTCCCTCCCTTTTGTCTTCCCCCCCTTTCCTCCGCTTTTTCGCCGTCCTGTATTCTATCATGTAGTGTGTTCATATTTTGTACCAATTTAGCGTGTTAGTTGTGCTTGTTTTGTTCATTTTTACCCCCCCCAAAAAAAAACAAACAACAAAAAAAAAAAAAAAAAAACAACAACAAACAAACAAAAAAAAAACCGGTCTTTGACAACTTTTCATCTATGTACCCCTCTTCTCTCTCTCTCTCTCTCTCTCTCTCTCTCTCTCTCTCTCTCTCTCTGTCTCTGTGTATGTCTGTCTCTGTCTGTCCCTGTGTATCTCTCTCTCTCTCTCTGTCTCTCTCTCTCTGTCTGTCTGTCTCTCTGTATGTCTGTCTCTCTGTCTGTCCCTGTGTATCTCTCTCTCTCTCTCTCTCTCTCTCTCTCTCTCTCTCTCTCTCTCTCTTTCTCTGTCTCTCTGTCTGTGTATTGTCTGTCTCATTCTCCCTGTCTGTCTGTCGGCCTCTCTGTGTATCGGTCTGTCTGTCTGTCTGCCTGCCTGTCTGTCTGTCTCTCTGTATCTGTCTGTCTGTCTGTCTGTCTGTCTGTCTCTCTCTCTCTCTCTCTCTCTCTCTCTCTCTCTCTCTCTCTCTGTGTGTGTGCCATGCCTTATTTCCTTTCTTGTTCTCTACTGTTTTTCAGTATTTTCCCATCACCCCTTTGGTTTCAAAAATTGAAATTATGCAGTGTTGGAAGTGACGAAATGATAAAATGTTTATCAGTGTCGGGTTTTTTTTTTTTTTTTTTTTTTTGGGTGTGTGTGTGTGTGTGTGTGTGTGTGTGTGTGTGTGTGTGTGTGTGGATGGGAGGGGGGGGGGGGTGTCTTGGAATCGAGTGGGAAGGAGTGGTGGCTTGGGCTGGGAGGAGTGGTGGTTCCGGAGAGTTGATGCATTTCATGCATTGGTTGATTTATTGCTTATATATTTACAAGCTATTGCCTTTTTTCTTTTCTGTTTCAAATGGATTTTTTTTTCAAGAGATAAGGATGTAAACACAGCATTGTTAACACTTACGTTAATATCTTTTTCAAAGAGAGTTGTCTTTTTTCTCGTTCTTTCTTACTTCTGGTATTGTAATTACATTATTCTTGCATGTCCTATGTTTCTAACTCGTTTTTTTTTTTTCATTGCAAACCTTCAGAGCGAGAACATGGTGCGCGCGCGCGCGCGCGCGCGCACACACACACACACACACACACACACACACACACACACACACACACACACACACACACACACACACACACACATGTACGCACGCACGCACACACGCAGAGAGAGAGAGAGAGAGAGAGAGAGAGAGAGAGAGAGAGAGAGAGATTACACCAGCGTTTACTTAGTATCCTCACAAATGAAAAACTGGTTTTGTTTATCTACCTCACACCACCCACCCCTCCCTTTCCGTTTCTCTATCTTCTTCGCATGGGTTAATTCAGCGGAAGAGCCTACACTAGCATAGGCTATCGGACATTAGGCTTTCCCGCCCATTTGGCCGGCACCCATCATAACAATGGGCATGTTTGCTAATATTAATCATTAGCATACTGTGGCGTTGTTCTCGTGTGGTGTCTGTAACGTTAGACAGACCCTTAGTGTTTGGGTATAAGCCTAGGTCAAGGTCCTGTCTGTTTTCTCATTTCCGGTGGGTGTGGATTTTATTGAAACTTGAACTGACATTCTCACGCTCCCACCAATTCTCACTTTTTTAATGGCAAAAACCTCTCTCTCCCACCTATTCTCACTTTTTTAATGGCAAACCACCTCTCTCTCTCTCTAAACTGTAGCGATCATTATCCAGTTTGTGTCACATGGTCAAAAAAGGGAGTAAAAATTCCCAAAACGGGACACAAGACAATGACCTACCGTTGCTTTACAAGCTTTAACAACCAAGACTTTCTACATGACTTGCTCAACTCAAATCTCTCTTCAGTTTTCAACATAACTAATCCAGATCTTGCAGTAGAATTTTGGATCAA
This sequence comes from Conus betulinus, assembly GCA_016801955.1. NCBI lineage: Eukaryota > Metazoa > Mollusca > Gastropoda > Neogastropoda > Conidae > Conus > Conus betulinus. The sequence continues at coordinate 42,876 of JADBJO010000907.1, read as the reverse complement.
AACATTTACTGAAATTTATGATAAACACGCTCCTCTAAAAACGATTAGAGTGCGACATGATCCTAAGCCGGCATGGTACACTACAGAGTTACAGGAGGCAGGTTACCTTAGAGATATGCTTAAACAACATGGCTATGAAGAGGAATCTAGAAAACTGAAAAATGCAATAAATTCACAGAAGCGCAGAGAAAAAATGAAATATTATCGAGAACTAATATCGTCAAACCAGAACCCAAAATTGCTATGGAGAGCTATTAACGAGCTTACAAATAATCAATCTTCTTCAAATCAACTGTAATTAAAGACATCTCTGTCGAACAGCTGAACACCCACTTTTGTACTATTGCCAATAAAATTGTCACGACAGATTCATCCAGATCAAACGACCTACAAAAACTGAAACAATATTGCCAAGATAAAAACATCAAGTCTGAACTTTATATTCCACCAATAACGTTTTTGAAGTTTATCACTACCTAACGCACCTAAAACAGTCAGGTACCTGCGGAGTGGATGGCCTAGACGGCAAAATCCTCAAACTATCAGCTCCAGCAATTACAGATACGTTAACATACGTCTTCAATTTATGCATCGACAAAAATCATTTTCCCGACAGTTTCAAAAAGGCGAAAGTCATACCTATCTACAAACCAGGTGACAGCTCAGACCCTGCAAACTACAGACCAATCTCAATCATTTCCCACTATTTCCAAACCTTTGGAAAAACACATACACAAACACACATTACACCATCTAAATACATACCACTTGCTTCATCCAAGACAGTCCGGGTTTCGACACAACCATTCATGCCATTCAGCCCTAATCAACCTGGTTGATGACTGGCTAAATAGCATTAACAACAACAGATATTGTGGTGTCCTATTCATTGATTTCAAAAAAGCATTTGATGTAATAGACCATAACCTTCTTCTTAGAAAATAAAATTGTATGGCTTATCCAAAAACTCTTACGCTTTTTCACTCATATCTCACAAATAGACAACAATGTGTAAAAATTAATACAACTTACTCTTCATTTCAAACACTTTCCTATGGCGTACCACAAGGCTCTATCCTGGGTCCCTTACTGTTCACAATTTACATCAATGATTTACCTCTCCATATCACATCCACCTGTGAACTCTTTGCTGATGATACAACAATACATACAAATCATTCTGATGTTACTGTTCTTGCACAACAAACTTTACAAGAAAGTGCGAATGACCTCGTCAAATGGACTGAACTAAATCACATGTCGCTTCACCCTCAAAAAACACTAAATCCATGCTCATCACAACCAGGCAAAAAAGACAAAATCTAACTATTAAGTTTCCTCCTGTACATCTTAAAAATGAACCCGTTGAACAGGTTTAAAGACCTCAAAGTGCTAGGAATAACAATTGATAATAATATATGAGTTGGCAAGCTCACATAACCTCACTATGCAAAAAAGTTTCACAGAAAATTTATCAACTCTCCAAAATCAAACGCTTCCTCGACCTGCATTCACGCAAGCTCTTTTTCCAGTCTCATATTCAATCATACATAGACTATGGATCTACTCTATGGGACTGTGCTAGCGCTAACACCCTCAAACCATTGTTAAGCCTACACAAGCGAGCTCTCAAATTAGTCCTCCTAAAAAGCAGTAGTCTTCTGGACTCGGACTATAAAAAGATTCAAGTTCTCCCCTTAAGTCTGAGATTAGAATACAACAAAGGGATCATAATGCATAAGATTGTGTCTGGGAAGGCACCCTCAACATTAGTTCACAGATTCTCAATAATTCCTCAAGGACTCTACACAAACTACATGTCCCTGTTCCTAGAATTGACTTATTCAAATCCAGTTTAACATATTCAGGTTCCCGTCAATGGAACTCGCTCCCTGAATCAACCAAAAGCAACGCCAATGCATATCAACCTTCAAACACCATTACTTCAACCATCTTATGTGCCAGTACTTGCATACTCCACCATAAATCCACCACCAACCACCACCACCCTCTTTGCCTTATGTATGTACCTGACTATTACGAAGTGTTTTTGTATTTGAAATGCACATGCATGTTATTTTGTTTAGTAAGAATGTCTTATGTGAGTACGAGTACGCGCGCGCGCGCGTGTGTGTGTGTGTGTGTGTGTGTGTGTGTGTGTGTGTGTGTGTGTGTGTGTGTGTGTGTGTGTGTGTGTTTGTGTACTACCTGTGTGTGCCCTCTTGTCATTCTATCGATACGCTTATATTCTTATATGATACGCTTATATTCTCTCTCTCTCTCTCTCTCTCTCTCTCTCTCTCTCTCTCTCTCTCTCTCTCTCTCTCTCTCTCTCTCTCTCTCTCGGTTCGGCTTGAATAACTTGATTATTATCCATATGGCATCCCCTCCTACCCGTGGCGACTGGGCTATATCATTATGCATTCCCCCCCCCCATTTGTGCTTTATTTTATCTTTCCCCCCCCCCCCCCCCCCCCCCCCCCCCAGCTTCAAAATCGATTGTCTTGTATCTCTGGAAATTTTTTGTTACTCCACACTCCCTTCGCTCCTGCGTCTCTCTCTTTCTGTCTGTCTGTCTGTCTGTCTGTGTCTGTCTGTCTGTCTCTTTTTTTTTTCTTTCTTTTTTTTTTTTTTTTTTATTTTTATTTTTTTTTTTTTTGTTCTAAGTTTAATCCCGTATTGTATTGTAGTTCTAGTCACTTTTGCATGCTTCCTTTGTTACCTCATCTTATTTTATATTGTTGACCCTATTCAGGGCGAGGTGCTTCTTTCTTGGTTGACATGTTTATATTGATTGCCGATGTATATTTATGTATCTATTTGTTTCTCAGTTGTTGTGTGTGTTTTCCTTTTTTTTTCTTTTGTTTGTTTTTAATTTTCTCTTTCGTGCAGTTTTTACATTTCTGTCTACATATCTGTTTTCTGCTTCAGAGTTTATGTGTTTGGTCTGCGTGTCTTTCCTTCTATCATGATTTTGGTTTTTAAGTTCCAGTGACAGGCTTTGGTGTGTTCATTGTATGTAGAATGTTGTTTTGTAGTTTATACTTCCTTCAGGTCAAGAGCCGGATGTTGAGTCAACACATTCTTTTTCCGACTATTGTCTGGTAAATGAGTAATTTTCCTGAATGTTTTGGCATTAGTATATGCATGTCACAGTGTGCACGCGAGTGCGCGCCTGTGTGTGTGTGTGTGTGTGTGTGTGTGTGTGTGTGTGTGCGCGCACGTGTGCGCAGAGATGTAAAACCGGCGTTGCCTCATATGGATTTGTTGTTTTACTAGGCACAGAAAGTTAATGGCCAGTCATATGATTTCAGATATCATGCGCAGATGTTTAGCACTCAAAAGAAAAATCACCTCTCTCTCTCTCTCTCTCTCTCTCTCTCTCTCTCTTCTCTCTCTCTCTCTCTCTCTCTCTCTCTCTCTCTATATTATGTGTCTCTGTGTCTGTGTGTGTGTGTGTGGGTAGTGTGTGTATGTGTGTGTGTGTGTGTGTGTGTGTGTGTGTGCTGTCTCTCTCCTCTCTCCCTCTCTCGTCTCTCTCCCTCTCTCTCTCTCTCACTCTCCACATCTCTGTCTGTGTGTGCGCGTGGATAGTGTGTATGTTACCTGTGCCTCTTGTGGATCTATCACAATCGCTATCTCTCCTCACCTCTCTCTGTACTCGTCATCGTCTCACTCTCTCCTACTCTCCTCTCTCTCTCTCCTCTCTCTCTCTCTCTCTCTCTCTCCTCTCTCAATCTATATATATATATATATATACATACTTCTGTGTGTACTGTGTGTGTGTGTGTGTGTGTGTGTGTGTGTGTGGTGTGTGTGTGTGTGTGTGTGTGTGTGTACATATATATTCAAAGTTTAAAAAAGGCACGCAACAAATGCATTGTTTGTTTTGTTTTTATTTGTTTGTTTGCTTGTTTTCTTAAAACAGTACCTCGACCTCAGGGTACACAACACTAGATATGAGCCACATCAGTAGCACAAGAGCGAGTCGAGTGCAACTAAAAAAATTTTGAAGACACGTACAAAGGTGTGAAACTTGTTCACCCCAGTGTACCCACTATTCCATCTCCCATGACAAGCACACACACACACACACACACACACACACACACACAAACACACACCACACACACACACACACACACACACACACCACACACACACACACACACACACACACACACACACACACTGCATTCACAAGAAAGACAGAGAGAGACGGGGGAGGGAGGGGGGGGGGGGGGAGTGATGGAGGCGTGAGGTTTTTACATTTGTGAATGGTTTCAAAAATACAGGGTTCCCACGTCAACACCTACATGACCCTTTCCCTCAGCCTCTCCCCTCTCCCTTCACTCACCCCCACGCTCTGTTTCTAATCCCATCCGTTTGTTACCCGAATGTCTAAATGATGACTTGTGGGATAAGTCCATCCAAGAGAGGCTGATCACAATACATTCATATTATATATACATATCTTCATTCCCAGTGGGGGGCACATTCAAGTATGTAGCATATTGACAGCTTCGACAGCTTCGCTCTTGAATTCCACTCTCTGTCTGTTTATCACCCCCAACTCCATTCCCATCTTTCTATAACGCCCATTTTCGTTTTACGCGCGCGCGCGCGCTCGCACACACACACACACACACACACACACACACACACACACACACACACACACACACACACACACACACACACACATGGACACACACGCACGTTCGTGTGCTGTCCGCGCTTACACACACACACTCTCATATTCACATGCAAACATCTGCTTACTAATACAAACATACACGAAAAGTATCACTAGTTGCATCTAATTATGTGATAACTCCAACGAATAAAACTTGATTTAAAATCGAGAGAGAGAGAGAGAGAGAGAGAGAGAGAGAGAGCTTTTTACGTGGTATCAGCAAGTAAACATGCCACGAGGACAACAGCAACGAGAAGAACACAAAAGGCAGAAAAACAAACAGGGGAAGAGTGTCGGCGTGGATCCGGGAATAGGAGCTGGAATTTGGGAAGTCAGAAGAAGTCATAGTGTGATCCAGATCGGTCGAAGGCTGCGAAAAACTCGAGTCTTCTTTGCTTTTTTTCTGGTTCATGATTTGCGAGTGGCCCTCAACTTCTTGTACCAACTACCTGTGTGCGTGTATTGATGTGTTCTGTGTTGTTCTTCTTCTTTCTTTGAGTGTCCACCTTCATCGAGTTGAAGATTCTGACACTTTTGTGTGTATGACCGTTTTTCTTTTTATCCTGCCATTAAGGCAGCCATACCCCAACTTCGGGGAAGGTGCATGCTATGTGTAAACGTGTCATCCATATCAACGGCCAAACTGGCCTTCTCTTCCGAAAGTTGGTGATGGGATTTTACGTGTGTGCAAGATGTTGTGCGTGCGTTCACACACACGGAACCTCGGTGTATAGTCTCATTCGAATGAATGACTGTATGGGGAATGGGAGTCAGAACCAATGTTAGTTCTGAGGGGAAATCCCCCTGTACCAAATTTCGAACCCCGTAACCTCAGGATCACGAGTCCGGCGCTCTACCAACTGAGCTATTCCGGCCCCCTAGCCCCCTGTCTTGTTTACTCCAAGCCAATTTTTGTACAGTGCCTCTCTATTTTCGGGATTCGTACTGTCAGTTTGACCGCTAGTCTAAAGAGGCCGGCGAAGGAGCTGTCTTCGATCGGAGCCGATGTCTATGGTCAACCAAAGCTGCTTGTCTACAAAACTTACAAATCTACACAACGGAAACTTTTCATGCCCTGCTCAAGTTTCATATGTAGACAGATCATTTACGAATAGGCCTACAGCTGTTGTTCTTGTTGTTGTTCTTCTTCTTCTTCTTGTTCTTCTTTCTTTCTTTGTGTTCTTTTTTCATCGTCTTCTTCTTTTTTGATAATAATTTGTTTTCGGATTTTTTTTTCTAGGTGTAGCAAAGCAGCGGCTTCTTGGATTACCACAAGAAACACTGGAAACAACCTTTAAACAAAAGGTTGTTTTGCTGCTTCATTACCTTGACAAGCAGTCTTTTGGGTAAGTTTACTTGTCAGTCGTCAGCAAAATAACGCCAGAAAGCTGCTGAACCGACATTTAAAGAACGTTGGTGGAAACTTCAAATGTTGCCAAAGGACAAAGCCATTGACTGTCGATGTGGCTCTGTGGCATGGATGTGGGACAGTGGAGGGATCCAAAGTTTGTGTAATCGTGGCTCAGGTCTGCGCCTTCCCGATGACCCTTTTGACTGGCGAACATTGTGGCTAATGCAGCATCGTTAAAAAAATTGGAGCCCACATCGGCAGTATTTTAGTTTTTATTGTAATACAATTTCTCTGTCTGTCTGTCCGTCTGTGTGTGTGTGTGTGTGTGTTTATCTGTGCGTGTGTGTGCCTGTCTGTCCGACACACACACACACTCTCTCTCTCTCTCTCTCTCTCTCTCACACACACACACTCTCACACACACACACACACACACACACACACACACACACGCTCTCTCTCTCTCTCTCTCTCTCTCTCTCTCTCTCTCTCT
>JADBJO010000907.1:8836-33836 GCA_016801955.1 Conus betulinus | reverse complement strand
ATTGGTCAGCCTGAGGACCCCGGTTCAAATTGCCCGCGTAATCCGAACCCCCATCTTACTCTCCCCCTCTTCACCTATCTCCCCTCCTCTCTCTCCTCTCTGCAATTCGGACGCGTGCTTTTCAGCCGCCAGCTGAGTTTTTGGCGGGAAAAAAATAACGGTTTCGGCTGTCTCTCTTGGACTTTGATAGTCTTCTTTGACAGTCTTCTTGTCGTTGGTTTTCCATTTCCATCACCTATCCCGGGGCACCCTCTCACTCTCCTCCATTTTTTTCAATTAAGAATGGTATATTCCGGCTATGTTTTATGTCAGAGTCAACACACACACACACACACACACACACACACACACAATGACAGCCTTAACCGATATATCCACTGCAAATTTGACAAAATGCACGAAACCTACAAGTCGACAGATTTCTGTGTGGGGTGTATGATGTTTTCTCTCTCTCTCTCTCTCTCTCTCTCTCTCTCTCTCTCTCATCACCCCCCCACACCCCCCCACCCCCCAGCGGTGGCGCCATGCGCGCGCGCGCGCGCACACACACACACACACACACACACACACACACACACACACACACACACACACACACACACACACAGGTGTAATCCCATTAGACGAAGAGATGAACATGGAGAAAAAAAAAAAACAAAAAAACTTGAGACAACAGGATTCCAAATCACGCAGAAACGAATGATCATGTCGTAGTTGCACGTGGAGAGGCGGCCGTTGGGATTCTTGAGGAGATGACGGAATAGTCGTAAACGTTTTCCAGCGTAGTTTTTTCCCACAGTCCGGCTGCCCAGGACTGATGGCTGGAGCTGAGAATCAGGAACGCTGATCGAGTTATATATATATAAAAATATATATATATATATATATATATATATATATATATATATATAATGCTGATGACATACCATAAAAGCGAGTGCTGTCACTATATGTCTTCAAACAGAATCTCTCTCTCTCTCTCTCTCTCTCTCTCTCTCTCTCTCTCTCTCTCTCGCATCTCTCGCATATAGTTGTGGATCTGACGGAACTAAAGTTCGAATCACTCACATGACTTGAAACCCCCCTCTGTCTCTCCAGCCATAAATGGCTACTTGATTCAGTTCAGGGAAGATTAGAAACAGTGGAAGGAGAGTTGCGTTCATAATCCGTCCCCAAGACACGGTGAATCTCTAACAATTCACCGTATCAACAGACCATTAGACCATAGGACTTAATTGTTTTAGATAAATAGATGTGTGTGTGTGTGTGTGTGTGTGTGTGTGTGTGTGTGTGTGTGTGTGCGCGCGCGCGCGCGCGCGCGCACTTAAGGAACGATACGGAAAATATTGGCGGGAGGGTGGTGGTAGTGGTCGTCGTTTGCTTACAATGTCCCAAAAATTGTTGAGAAGGAAGAACTGAGAAAGGGAGTGTAAGGAGGGAATGGGAGTGGGAAGGAAACGAGGCGAGAGAAGGGAGGCATGAGGTGGTGTGAGTTTGGCTACGTCATTCTTTCCAACAGAAAGTGTGTTTTGTAGTTGGTTCAGTTCAGAAGTTTTCAACTTTGGAAAGCAAATCGGCGAGAAAAGGACTGGGCAGCTGTAAGGAAATGATTGTGTTTGCCACTTTGGAAAGCAAATTTCAGCCAGTAAGTTCGTTGGTGGGGTGGAAAGGTGTGTGTCAGTGCGAGGGAGGAGAGGGTGGGGCAGGCGGAGTGGCAGTAAGAGGGCTGGGGGGGGGGGGGGGGGGGGAGTTAAGGAGAGAAGGACAATAGGGGTGCTGGATGGGTATGCGCCTGAGGTGATACAGTTTGACAGGCACCATCGGTCACTGAGCCAGTCCAGCTCTGACAGGGAGGTTGAAAGGATAGCAATATATTACCTTTAATGTTCTCTATACTCCCTGTAAGTCTGACTTTCCTTCATCTCCCCCTCCGGCTCACTCCATCTCTCCTCCCCCTCTCCCCTACCTCCCTGCGCCCCTAACACACACGGACACACACACACATACGCGCGCGCGCGCGCGCACGCACGCACACACGCACACTCACATGCACACTGCACACACACGCACACACAGCACGCACTCACATGCACACACACACGCACGCACGCACGCACGCACACACACACACACACACACACACACACACACACACACACACACACTTCACTGTCCCCATACCCTTCAACCTTGAATCACATGCAGAGTTCTTTTTCTTTTCTTTCTTTTGTTTCACGACCTACCCTCAATAAATGATTTTCGGAAATCTGCCTGAGAGGTTATTTGTGTCAGAGCTGGCGTTCAGCCTTCCGTTTTCATAGAACAGGTGCCGCTAATAGGCACGCCCAAGCAGTGTCGGCCCGTCAGTCAGCTGAACAGTTCAGTCAGAAAGGGAAAAATGCCAGAACATGGGTATGAAATGGTGCGCTTGTAGCACCTATAATGCAGACAATTGATATCTAGACCGTTTTCTAGCGTGCGCGAGAATATTGTACTGTCCAAATATTGGACTATACAGATATATGTATATATTTGTTGACCCATATAAACTGAGAAAAGGTAAATCTGTTTGCAGTGAAAAGATGGATTATCTTTTCCTGATTTCCCCTGAAGAGGTCTATTCTATATTCTTTTTTCTGCCCTTTATCTAGACATCCGTATTTCTTTATTTCTGTCAGTTAGGTATTCCTTTCCTTCTCTCTCTTCTCTCTCTCTCTCTCTCTCTCTCTCTCTCTCTCTCTCTCTCTCTCTCTCTCTTTCATTCTTGTTGTTTTTCTTTTGTTTTCTGTTTCCGTTGAACTCTGGCTCGCTGTTCCAAGCATTTGCCATGCCTCTGCAATGCCACGAAGTAGAATGATTGAAAAATTACTTTCCTGTGAAACCTTAACGTGTACATCTGTTTGGTAGGTCTCGGACTCACCCACCACCCACAATCCACCCCATTCCTCACCTCCGACTCAGTCCTCTCACCACCACCATCCCCACTCACTTTCTCTCGCTTCCGAACTCTACCCAACCCTCTCTGCCCTTCCACGCCCCTCCCATCCACTTCCCGATCCCACACCACCCACATCCGTAATGAACGGAAATCAGTCATATCCTGATTTTAAATAAGTTTATTAAATCATCTCAAAACAAATGACATAAGTACATTGAGTTTTCTTCAAAAGAGAAGGGTTTTCTTCGGAGGAGAGGGATGAAAAAAACCTGCATACCATTCACAGAACAAATAAATTGTAGATTAAACACAGTACAGGCTAAAACGATTCCTCCGTCACTTATGTCACAACAATTTGGTGAAGCTTTGACGATGATTGAAATAGGCGAAATGAGCCCTTTCAGTGAGTGACAGCCTATGGGGAACATTGAAATGGGTCTTGTGAACAAGGCGGATTCACGTGACAGCTTTCTTAAAGCGGACTTCGTCTCCTGGAAAAAGACTGGTGTAACCCCGCTTGGTGTGGGTGTAAGTCACTTTTAAAGTAACGTCTATACCCACCACAGGCGAAGTCACAGACAGGGATAGCCATCCCAGGAGAGGGGGAGGCGGGGTGCGGGTGGGAGGCTATGTTGTAGATACCACTAGAACGACAAGACATCGAGACGGGAAGCGAAAATGGCCATTTCTGCGCTAGGCACTGGTGTGATTGGAACCCTGACTGCCAGCTTGGTGTTCTAATCAACAGCACCAACCAGGCATCAATATGGGTGTGTTTGTTAATTAGTTACATCAAGATTTAACGTCAAAACCCACTGGCCGGGATATGGCAGATGGGGATAACCATTTCTGGAGAGTGAAGGAAAGGTACCTGCCTTACACTGCCTATTCCATCAGAACGACGAGACATCTAGATGTGTAGCGACAGTGGCCATTTCCGTGGCTACCAGCGTGGCAACATTGGCTGTAAACTCGGTGATCCACTTAACTGAATTAACCCGGGACCCAAGCTTGGTGACGAGGTCACCAATGGTATCCCACAGACGCACATCATCCGCATTAGTCAGTGGTGGTCTCGCCACCCCGATAGAAAGGCACAATCTAGTGACCTCCAAAGACTCCCAAGTCAAGGGCAAAGTAGGAAAATTGGGAGAAACTGTCATACAGAAATTACTATGGCCCATCACCTCTTACGGGGTCCAGGACGTCGACCAAACTCCGCGAGAGTTCAGGGTCCTGGGCCTTCACTTCTTACTGCTTCCACATATAGCCCGTTCTCCTGATGTCAGCCTAGAGGTCCCGTCGCCTGGGTTCCTTGGCTGCCTCTTCTTCCTTGCCTTGGGGTTCTGGGTGCGAGTCTGTCTGATGATGCTTGACGCTGATTTTCGTAGCGTATGCCTGATCCACGCACATCTTCTTATATTCCAGTTTTATGTTCTCCTGGCTTTTGCTGTGTCAGGTTCTATAGTTCTATGTTGCTGGTGGTGTTTAGCCGGCGGATCCTTCTCAAGAACGTGTTACTAAAGATCAGTAGTTTGTTGATGGTGGTCGCGGCTGTCCTCCGTGTTTCGGTTCCATGTAACAGCGCCGACTGAGAGTTGAACACTCGGGTTTCTGTACTTGTTCTCAGTCGTCTTGAGCTCCATGTGTTCTTGAGTTGTAGGAATGCTGTTCTGGCGGTGCTGAGCTTTGCCTTGACATCGCCGTCTGTAACGCCCTGCTCGTCGTTCAAGCCGCCCAAGAAGGCGAAAGATTCAACTTATTCCAGTACAGTCCGTCGAGAATGGCTGATTCCACTTGAGTTGCGTTGACTCATTACCCTGATGCTGCGAGCAGCTTGTGGTGAGGTGGCTGCAAGAACTGTGGTCTTGTCCTGTATCTGTTGGCGACGCTATCGAGAAATAAGTAGCTAAAAGTGAATAAGGATAATCAATATAAAACTCTGAGCTCAAGGTTGAACTTCCTGAAAGGATGCGAAAGAGTTCGACATTTGCAAACAGCTTGAGTGTCCATCTCCACGGTTCAGTAACCCATGTATTGTCAGTGACTTTGCATACAGAAATTAAACTTTAGCTTCTTCCTTGTGAGAGGAATCGTCCCTTGTGCATAACAAAATTCTTGCACTCTTTACAGAATTTGAACTTTTGTGGGATGGCGTAGTGATTGGAAGGAGGAGGACTGGAAGGAAGAAGGCGATGTTAATTCTTAGAATTCCCTTCCCATGAATTCGGCGTTCAGTTTTGCATCTTTATTCACCTCTTTACTTAGAAAGATTTTTTTCGTGATTTTACTTCGTAATATGATCGTACTCGGTACTTCTAGGAACTGATCTAGTAATTTTTGTACTGTTTCTTTATCAGTGGATAGTATGACAGAAGTGTTTGAATAATCTCTCTCTCTCTCTGTCTCTCTCCCTCCTCTCTCTCTCTCTGTCTGTCTGTCTGTCTGTCTGTCTGTCTCTCTCTCTCTCTCTCTCCTCTCTCTCTCTCTCCCTCTCTCTCTCTCTCTCTCTCTCGCTGTGTGTGTGTGTGTGTGTGTGTGTGTGTGTTGTGTGTGTGTGTGTGTGTTTTGCTTTCCCTGTTTATCGAAAACGAAACAAACTAGAAAGCTAAGATCTTTCATAACTTCAATTTGATCAGTTGATCTGACCGGAAATTGAATGAAATCCAAATTTTGTTCTTTCAAATCGAACATTTGAAATTGAATAACTGCACACTGTTGGCCCTGTTTATCAAAGTTAATCAGTCAATATTCGAACTGGATGCCAGACATACATGTCCACATTTACTTATCTACTGAAATTGTTTCAGTTTAATGATAAGACGGTTAATAACTAAAATGTGATCGTCATTTTAGCTCTATCTATATCGTACTCATCCGCCTCAAATTCGTATCCATATTCAAATATAGAAGCCCAGCCTGTCAGATTACTCATCACACCAAAATGATTCTTTGTATGGCATCACATAAACGTAGCTCCTCCACTCGCCTTCAGAGGACGGGAACGGTGAAAACAAACGTTGCCAAGTCGTCGTTACGTCTCCTGTGCAGATTCTAGAGTTCCAGTGAAAGTGCTTGTTTTGCAGTTTCATATACTAGCCCTCTGACCAGGCTGCGTCTGGCAACTACGATCCGTCTGGAAGACAGTGCTCTGAATGACTATGGAGAGGTCTGGTGTTATCCACTGATCCCTGAGAAAGGGCCTCATGAGGTCCGTGTGAGCCCTGGAGGGTACCCGGCCCGGGACGGCAGGTCCAGGAGTGAGGGAGGCGGCAGCCGTGGCCAGATCCATGCCTTGCTCCATCTTCCTCTTCAGCTCTTCGATCTCGTGCTGCTGGTACTTGGTTCGCTCGTTGATGAGTCGCTGCACCACCTTCCTCATGCGGAACGTGGCCGTGTGGCGCATGGCGCGCCCTGCGGAATGCAGCGGGATGCCGGCGGTCAGGGAGCGGTTGAGCGGCACCCCCCGTCATGGAGTGCAGCACAATGTCCTCCGGGGAGTACGTGCCTCGCAGAGAACCATCCGTGCTGCGGCCCCGGATGTACTTCCAGGCGTCCTTCGGGATCCGGGGGGTCTTCTCCTCCACCTTCCGCCGGCGTCCCGCGGCGGAGCTGGCAGAAGTGTCGTCCTCCGTGGTGCCCGTGGTGTCGGAAGGCTTAGTGCGGCGAATGGTTGGCATGTGCACAGAAGACCGTTGACCTTTCATTGCAGTGAACATGTCTACCTCCGGATCACTGTCCGAGTCCTCTTGGTGCTGGTCGCACAGCTCCTGAAGGAAGCGGTTCACCTTGGTCTGGACCTGTTCATTCTCATGGTGAATCAAATCTTGAGTTTTCTTGGGGGCATACGCATTGGAACGACGAAGGATGACGCTAGGTACCATATTGCCTTGTCCTGTGGACTTTATAGAGATGAGTTCTTCACGACGCCCTTCTCTGTCGAAGAGTAAAAGCCCTCAGGTCGATGTGGTCCGGTAGGTAAGGGTCATCCTCATCATCGGAGGTCTCCAGAAAGAACTCCTGTGAGTTGAGCCCTTCCATGTCGTGTCCCATCCCCGGATGGTAGGTGTAGGGACGACTGAGGAGCGAAGCGCTGTCATCCATGTCTTTGTCTTTAGTCATCAGGATCTTCAAAGGGTCATCCGTGGTCAGAATCTTCATAGGGTCCTCAAACATGAACTTCACATGTCCAGACTTGTTGCGTGACTCCTGGATATCCGTGATGGCCGGCAAGCGCGTCTCCTCTCGTGTGGCCTGACTGCCGTAACTCCGTGACACTAAAGGGGCGGAACGAGAGCTCCTCCTGTTGAACTTAACGGGCCGCACAGGGCTGGCGCTGGAGATGGTGGAGGACAGGGACTTGGCCGTCTGAGCCCGGTCGCCTTTGGCGCAATGCGGAGGACGGTTGACCTCGTGCAGCTTCAGCGTTTGGCGGGCTTTCTGCACCATGGGGCCGGTGGAGATGTCGCTGACCGACTTGAACCGCATGGGGTACTTCATCTTACGCTCCAGGTAGAAGGAGGCGATGTTGGCGCGCCCAGGCGTTTCTCTGTGGAGCTGATCTGGGCCTCGTCATAGGAGTAGTCCTTGTCTGGCAACACCCGCTTCTTCATCTCGATCTTGTGCTTCTGGCGGTCCAGGTCCAACAGCTTCACCTGCAACACGGGTATGGAGTGCGTGAATGGCAAAAATATACCCGGATGCCTTTTTAGTTTTTAATGTCACAGCTTTACAACCATATTCAACGCAAACTTACGGTGTCCGGCAAGCTTCTATAGTTCTGATCAAAACAGAATTACGTGGGACATTCACGTTTTGAAGTATTAATTAGCACATATTATATACTGGATGATCATAATCAACACAAAACTACCCGTGCTATGGTGCAGTGGTTAGTGTCGGGGCCCTACAGGCTGAGGGTTCGTAGGTTGAGTCCCATCAGAGGGTCTCATCTGCGGCATTGATCGAACCCCATCGGCTCCCATTATCAGAGGGTCTCATCTGCGGCATTGATCGAACCCCATCGGCTCCCATTCAGAGCTGAGTGTGTGGGAGCGCGTGGAACCACACCATTGAGTTTTGTCCAGAGAGTACTGCTCAAAGTTCCTAACCAACGCTGCAAATGTGTACATTTCTCGGGTCCAGTAGACGCCCGGATGTATTATAAAAGGAAGTGTAGAGAACAGCCCTGTCCCCAAACCAGAAGGAACTCCAGAGCATCATCATAATCCTCATCCTCACTGAGCATCATGAAAAGTCCAATTCTTCGGCCCTTCATTCCTTGCTTTTCGGTAAAGACATCAGTTTCGAGTTCCTGTCCACGTTCATGTTTGTCGCGGGTTCCTGTCAAAATCGTTAGTAATGGCAAGTCATGGAGACTGATGTTGGATGGACATAGTGGCGCCCTCCGTCGGGATCACTCATTCACGTTGGTTCCGTAACGAGATACTCTTTGTCATCAGTAGGGCGCTTAGAAGGGGTCTTCTACGGCTGTTGGATCAGAACAGGCACAATTTGGACAACGGTCGAAGTGACTCGGTGGCGGTGCTGTATCTCCTCTGATGACGACCTGATACTGAATACTCCCTTTGGACCGGGCTGCTCGTGCTGACGATACACGATACGATGCTGCGTGTGGTTGTGTAGGGAGAGGGGTGGGCGGTGAACGTGGGTGAGGGTGGAGTCGATGTTGCGAGTTTTATGCCACTGGGAAGGGGAGAGAAGAGATGAGCAAGGGAGAGGTGGGATGAGGTGGGGCGTTCGGTCGTAGAAAATGAGACAGCAACAAAACTAAAGAAAATAAAACAAGCACCCCCCCCCCCCCCCCCCCCCCCCCCCCCCCAAAAAAAAAAAAAAAAAAGTACAGCTATGTTAGCCAATCGTTCATTTAACCTTTAAGCTTCTGTCAGTGTCTGAGAGCAAGGGAACTTATGATCTTTCCTTTTTTTTTCAGTATGCCTTCGGCGGGATTGGATTAAAACACTCCCCTGTCTCTCCCTCCTCCCCCACCCTACCCTCTCTCTCTCTACTACTCTCTCCCCCCCCCCCCCCCCCCCCCCCCCCCCCCCGTCTTTCTCTCTCTCTCTGTCTTACCCCGCCCCTCTTTCTCTCCTTCATAAAGACACACAGCGCGCACACACGCACACACACGCACACACACGCGCGCGCGCGTGCGCAACACACACACACACACGCACGCACGCACGCACGCACGCACGCACGCAGAAAGTAATGCAACAGTAGTCTTTTCATGCTTGGATTTTTCGCGCAAAGAGGGTACGGCGTTTATAAGACTCTCTCTCTCTCTCTCTCTCTCTCTCTCTCTCTCTCTCTCTCTCTCTCTCTCTCTCTCTCTCTCTCTCTCTGTGTTTGTGTACGCACGCGCGCGCATATGAGTGCGTGTATGTGAGCAGACATGTGTGTCTGAGAGCTGTGTGCGCGCTCGCGTGCGTACGTGCATGTGTGCATGTGTGTGCTTGCGTGCGTGCATGAGCGCGCGCGCGCGCGCGTGTGTGTGTGTGTCTGTGTGTGTGTGCGCGCGCGTGCGTGTGTGTGTAAGTGACAACCAGATATTTAACAGGAAAAAAAATGCATATAGACAACAACAAAAAAAAAAAAGAAGGAAGGAAGAAAAGAAGAATAAGGATGAGAAAAAAGAGAAAGAGAAGAAAGTGAGGTGGGTGAGGAGGAGGAAGAGGAGAAGAAGAAGAAGATGAAGGAGGAGGAGGACGAAAAGAAGAAGACAAAGAAAACTAAGCAGGGGATGAAGAAAAAATGAATTAGGAAAGGAGAAGGGAGATGATTAAGAAGAAGATGAAAGAGAAAAAGATACTGCTGCTGCTGTTACTGCTGCTGCTGCTACTGCTTCTGTTGATGATAACGATGAAGAAGATGATAAGTAGAATAAGAAGAAAAAAAAGAAAAAAGAATAAGAGGAAAAGAATAAGGGATAAAGAAGCGGAAAGATGAGGAGAAGGAGACAAACTAAGGAGGAGGAGGAGGACGAGGTGGGGGGGGGGGGGGGGGGGGGGAGAAGAAAAAGAATAATTAAAAGGAAGAAGGAGATGAAGGAAGGAGAACAAGAACAAGAAGAATGATTGATACAACAAGGAATGGTATTGGAAGGAGAACAAAGGGAAATACATGACGGAGAAGCGGACGAAAGGAAGCCACATTAGAACCAAATCGTTTCCTGTTCCACCGACCTCATAGCGCAGTTTGCTGGAGTGGTCGTGCAGCTGCTTCATGGAGCGGTTCTTCTCCTTCTCCAGCTGGGCACGTTCCATGAAGAAGTGGTTGTCGCACACGTTGTTTTTCACCGTCGTCACCTTCTCCGTCCGCTTCTCCGACAGCGACGCTCGCTTCTGGACCTCTGAGATGGCTTCCGACTGCAGGTCGTGGAAGGGGTTGCACACCAGTTGCTCCGAGTCCATGATGAAGTAGTTGCCTGCAAGAAAACAGCAGTGTGCAGGTGTGTGCATGGCGTCTCTCGATGAAGTTGTTGCCTGATACAGAACATTAGTGTGTAGATGTGATGACAGAATCACTTGATGAAGAGCTGCCTGCATGAAAACAGCAGTGTACAGACGTGGCTCCGACATCGCTTGATGAAATTAGTTGCCTGAAAGACATCAGTGTGTAAATATGATTATGACATTACTTGATGAAGATGTTGCCTGCAAAGACGTCAGTGTTTACAGCGATTATGGCATCATTTAATGAAGTTGTTGCCTGCCTCCAGGGTGATATCGGCGTGTAGATGCGATTATGGCATCATTTGATGAAACCCTTGCCTGCAACAACTCGTCAGTGTATATATTTGAATTGAACATCTCTTGAGAAATTAATTCCGCACCACTTGATGTGGATTTTTCCTGCAAGAAGACACAAGGGTGCAGATGTGCTTAGGACATTCTTTTATGCTGGCGTTGCCAGCAGCAGTGTGTAGACGTGATTCTGGGATTATTTGTTGATTGCCCGAACGAACACAGCATTGTTTAGATGTAAGTAAGGCATCATTTGATGAAGAAGTCGCAGGAACACATCAGTGTGTATGTGTGTGAATCTGACATATTAGGCAGTCGTCAGCAGGAAGACATCCCAGGAGTTTATCGCTTAGTTTTCGGGGATTTAGGCGGGTGCCGTGTCAAAAAGATAAGTTAAGGATTGAAATCAACAGATGAGTGGAAACACTGGTGAAAAGAAGAGGACACTGTTTATTAAACCGTTATCGGTAATACCCACCGAAGCGTGACAAAATTAAACATACTAACTGAACACACGGAATTAGGGCATAAAAGTGGGAGGATGTAATAGTGTAGAATTTACCACGAGCATTGCAGTCACCTTTATTGAAAAGACCGTCACAGTCCTCTTCTTCTTCTTTTGACATAAGAATACATCGTAAATAATGTAGGTCAGGCGTCTCTGACTTTTCGCCTGTAAGAACTCACGTGTATTTGTATTCGTTTTCCTCGTTCAACGGCTACACTTCTTATGAATTCGACGTGTATGTCAAACATACCGTGTTGCGTATATTATACAGTAATACATAAAGTATCGCCACATTCATTAACTACCCTATGAACTCCCAAGACAGGCAAATCTAGGTAGCGTTGGGCTACATTTCTGCCTAATTCATGACCTCCGCTTATTTACGATGTATAACACAATTTAAATTAAACGTTTAATCTTCACGAAAGATCAAGCAAAGCCTTGCAAAATGTGCTAGCCACTGTCCATAGTTCGTTACATTCGGTTTACAAAACACGGTAAAATAACTGACTCTAAATATAATTCTGTGCCACTGAAACTATAGAAAAAGGTCACGTAGACTTACAATTCTGCAGCAATAACAGCACGTGTCTATTCCATTTATTAACCTATTACTACCTGGATAAAACGAAAAACTAACATTTTGTTAATCAGATATGAGAGGAATTGTGTAAGTGACGTTCCAGAACAAAGACGGATAAGGGAACGACAAAAGCATCCAAACGGTATAAACAGAACACAGATTTAAAAATCAGAAGAGAGTGTTAGAGAGAGATTGAATTATTGGCACACAATTCCAAAAGAGGGGGACACAATGTATAATGAAAAACCCTTCATCATTGCCAGGGGAAGGAAGAAGGGGGGGGGGGGGGGGGTACAGATACAAGACTTTCTATATCAAAGACGTGGAACTGGGTCACAAAGGCAGAAGACCAGTGATTAATACACAACAAAAAAAAAAAAAAAAAAAAAAGCGAGAAAGACGGAACTGATGAGATGAGGTTTATAGCACACAATTTTCGGGTGGATGAAATTTATACTGAAAGAAGCTCCAATATTCACACAGGAATAGGTTTAAGTGGGAGGAGAAAGAAGGGGATAATCTTAGCCAGGCTGGCGGATCACTTTGTAAAGTCCTTACCCTCATGTTTGATGGCCGACTTGGGCTCGTCCATTTATCATCCCCCATCGTGACAGCTGTCTCAGGTAATCGTCTCCTTCAGAACACACAGCGACACTTAGCAGCCTCTAGGATTGATACAATCGGGTGTTACCTTTTCCTTCTACGCTGGGATTCCTTCCTTCTCCTTCGTTTTGATTATATCATCGTTGTTTGAATTTCCTCCCACTTGTCATCCAGCCTCGGAACTTTTTTTTTTCCTTCTGTTTTTGTGATGTAGACACGATCTGATTTTATCATCCGGGTGACGGATTAGTGCATCAGATGTTCCGAGAGCTTATCCTTCCTTCCCATTTTCAACGAAAACCGAAAGGAACTTCGCTGTTATCTCCGTCAGGAACAAAAAAAAACATTATGAATGATTCTGAAGGAAGGATCAACACAGGGCATATTGCCCTTCAGCCCACACAACCAGCTCCTTCACTCTCAGAACAGCTGTGTACCAAATGTCCAAATAACAGCAGCGGATTAGGTCTTTACTGCTAGCGCACTCAATGCCAGAACTTGGCCACGTGAGGCTTCACAGGAGCTTATAATGAGAAGTGACGGCTTGTAATACGCGTTCAGCGATCTGAAAACAAATCGGTCTGAGCAATGAGGTTTAGCTTGACCAGAGACCAGCCGTCATCTTTGGGGTGGTCGGGATTAGCAGGACTAAGGTGACTAAACTGTGCACGAAGTGAAAGCAAGGATCGAATCGCTGTGTCGTGGTATGGTTCTACACACTCACGTGTGGATTTAATAAAAACAGCGGCCGGGTCAGATGGACTGTGTTGGGCGTAGATTCCGATTATTAAGGAAGTCTCACACAAATGGGCTTCTTGTTATCCCAGTATTGGTTTCAGAATGAGTTGGACTCGCAGCCGCAGCATTTAGAAATGTGCTTGGGTCTTACGTTTAGACATCCCTACTTACTACTTTAAAGGATGTTGATTTAAGAAATCTCACTGTATGTTGGAACTGGTCCATTTTGTTTAGTCGAACACATAATCTGCTGATAGACAAACAAGCGCAGAAAAAAAAAATCATCTGACAACATCTTTTGAAAAAATGTATGGACTTTTTAAAGGAGCTTGACTGCAGTTTCCTTGAGCGCATTTTTCAATCATTTAGGGACTTCTTGAATGATCAAAATTACGACACCAGCTTTCTAAACAGAGCAAGGGAACCTACACCTGTGGACAAGGGTGGGAGGGTGCGTGTGGGAGTCTGGTCTCGTCTGAACTCCCTGACTCTGACTCCCTGACTCCCCGACTCCCCGATGGATGCATAACTCCACTGCCGCCGGTTAATTTGTTTTCTGTTGAGAAGGACATACTGCGGATGTTGCGTCAAGGAGATGATGATGATGATGATGATGATGATGATGATGATGATGATGATGATGATGATGATGATGATGATGATGATGATGATGATGAAGAAGAAGAAGAAGAAGAAGAAGAAAAAGAAGAAGACTGACTGATAGAAAAAGAAGAAGATTGACTGCTTGGTTCTATCTCTGATGGGTACAGAATCAGGTACACTAAAGACCTTTCTTTTTCATTTATTCATTTTTTTAAAATACAGTTTCGCCCACCAACAAACAAACAAGAAAAAGAAAAGAAAAAAAAGGCGAAGGCTATATAACAAGAAACAGTGAGTAACCCAATGATGATTTTGTAAACAAAATAGCTACCATATTCTAACACACACACACACACACACACACACACACACACACACACACACACACACACACACACACACACACACACTCTCTCTCTCTCTCTCTCTCTCTCTCTCTCACACACACACACACACACACACACCACCACCACCACCACCACCACACCACACACCACACACACACACACACACACACACACACACACACACACACACACACACACACACACACACACACACACACACACACTCTCTCTCTCTCACTTCCTCTCTCTCCTCTCTCTCTCTCTCTCTCTCTCTCTCTCTCTCTCTCTCTCTCTCTCTCTCTCTCTCTCTCTCTCTCTCTCTCTCTCGTCTCTCTTCTCTCTCGTCCAGTACGAATATATGATCATAAATGCATACAAAGGTCAGTTATGTATATGACCTGTACTCATACATAGCTACACAGACTGCAGAGATTGCATGGATGGGTCGCAGTGTTCAATTGATAATCTGATTTTGTATGGCATGAGGTCAGTGCACACGTTGAGGAGGAATGTTTTACTTTTAGTCTTGAAATCTAATATTGATGGAACCTGACAATATAATGCAGGAAGATTGTTCCATTCTTTGCAGCCACTAAAAAGCAAACTCAAATCTACATTAAGAAACAAGAGCTCTGTGAGACTGATGTGGAAGTTGGAAACGACACATTGAAATAAGATATTGCGGGCAGGCATTAGGAAAACATTATGCATAAGAATTAATGTATCAAATCTAATGCATAAATGGAGAAGCATGATTTCATGCTGTTTACAAATATCGCGCACAGATTAACCCAGAAATTTGACATCTTTTTTCACGTTAATGGCAGTTGTCTGTAAGTCTTTAAAGCAGAAGAAGCACTATTACCCTAAATAACAGCAACAGTCGAGAGACCACGCTGGTTTACTGGTCATCTTAAAATGTACATAATAAAAAGTGTTAAATATGTGACAGCTGTAAAACACTGGAAGAAAATCTGTTCTATTCGAAATGCATTCGAGCTGTGAATGGTTTGTAATCTTCTTTGCATCAGCGTTCAGGAAATAAGTGTTTGGTGAAACTAACCTTGTGAGTAAAAGGGTCATATCTATCTATCTATCTATCTATCTATCTATGGTGATCCCTACTTTTCCTTCTCCTTCTCCTCTCCTCATCTTCATCCTCCATCCTCTTTCTTCTTCTTCTTCTTCTTCTGCCCCTCGTCTTCTTCTCCCCCTTTCCCCCCCCCCCCCCCCCCCCCCCCTCCCCCCTCCCTCCCCCCACTCCATGAAGAGTCATTTGGGAGTTGCATTGAAGAAAGTTCGGTGTTACACCTACCACTTGAGTTCAAAAAGATATTTTATGACTGATTGATTCATTTGTTCACTTGAATTGATTTCAATACCGAGCAGTGTGCACATCTGACTGTCGACCAGGAGTTCAGAACCTAGACAGACAACGAACTGCTTTGTATTATATTATGCTTGAGGCTACAACAAACAGAACATAATATTAAGAAAGCGAGGAGGAGGTGGGGATGGAGTGGAGGTGTGTGGGGGGGGGGGGGGGGGGGGGGGACTGAGATGAGAATGAGGGAGGGAAAAATTAGGCAAACAAAATACAAACCCAAAGAGAGTTTTCTAAGATTCAGAAAAGATTGGTCTGGACAGGCTAACATGTAATTTTCGTTAAGTTTTAAATCATAATGAGAATGACAGACAGTAGGGCATACAGACAAACGGGCAGATACACAGTCAGAAATAGAGACGGACAGACAGTTAGGGCGACACAGACAGACAGACAGACAGACAGACGGACGGACAGACAGATAGGCAGACAAACAGACACACAGAAAAACGGACAGATAGAGACAAACAGCCAGCCAGACAGAAACGTTTACAGACCGTCAGGACCGAAAACAACTATCCTGCTTTGTAAAGTTGTGTGTGTGTGTGTGTGTGTGTGTGTGTGTGTGTGTGTGTGTGTGTGTGTGTGTGTGTGAAAGAGAGAGAGAGAGAGAGAGAGAGAGAGAGAGAGAGAGAGATGGCGGGGAGGGAGATGTCTTTTTGTGCTTGTAATATAACGTTAGTTCTAATTTTTTATGTGTCGGGGAGAGGGGGAGGGGGGGGGGGGGGGGGGGGGGGGGGGGGGGGGGGGGGGGAACGAAAATTCCGAACGCGTCACCTACTGATCAGAGGCCTTAACTACTTGTGGTGCATGTGAACAATACAGGCTGAACACTAAACAGAAGATATATCTATATATCTATATCTATCTATCTATCTAGAATATGTGAGCTTGTGTGTGTGTGTGTATATGTGTGTGTGTGTGTGTGTGTGTGTGTGTGTGTGTGTGTGTGTGTGTGTGTGTGTGTAGAGCTACCAGAGTCGCTGAATTCTCTAACTGTGACAGACTTCCTTTCGATTTCAGGGTAAGAAAATCAGTTTCTGATTGTTTGATTCCATTTGAGAACGAGAATCAAAAAGTGGCTGATATCCGCACTTCTGGAGGAAACGTTACAAATGTAGGCCTACTTGGATTTCACTGAGTGGGAGAGGTGGTATCTGCACAAATACTGCACAATTAGCAAGAAATTAAGCAAATAAAAAAAAAAAAAAGCAAATAGAAATATGAAAAAGCATACACACAAAAAATGGAGGAGTGTATTACTTGATAAAATAAGTCCGTTCT
This sequence comes from Conus betulinus, assembly GCA_016801955.1. Classification (NCBI taxonomy): domain Eukaryota; kingdom Metazoa; phylum Mollusca; class Gastropoda; order Neogastropoda; family Conidae; genus Conus; species Conus betulinus. The sequence goes on along the minus strand of JADBJO010000907.1, from coordinate 17,082 downwards.
TACACTCTTTGATAAACTGATAAACAAAATAAACAAGAAGAGATACATAGTTTCGTTAAATATAAAACTATGCAAACGACAACGGATTTTGCACACGCGAAAGGGATTAACATAAGGAATGAAAATAAAGTAAAAAGACAAAAAATAAACCAAAAAAAAAAAAAAAAAAAAAACGCCCAATGTGGGGCTCGAACCCACGACCCTGGGATTAAGAGTCCCATGCTCTACCGACTGAGCTAACCGGGCTTCGTAGCGGTGTGCGCAGTTAATCACGTCTTTACTGGCCCCCTAGCTCTCGTTCTTCTGCGGACTGTTTCGTATTGTTTTCCATTCTCCGCCACAGCTGGATTGGCAAGTCACGAGGCCACAGTGCTTATGGGTTAAGGAAACAAAGAAAGGGTTAAGAAAGAAAGGATTTAAAAACGAAAGAAGGAAAGAAAGAAAGGAGAAGTTTGGAAGAATTTGCTGATGGCTGGCCAGCCAAGCAGTTAGAACGATGTGCATCCCACCCTTACGTGCCCCGTGTGATTCGATCACAGACATACACACTTTTTCAAGGCCATGGATTCGATCTAGTGTAGCCCGGTAATAGTGTGTGTGTGTGTGTGTGTGTGTGTGTGTGTGTGTGTGTGTGTGTGTGTGTGTGTGTGTGTGTGTGTGTGTGTGTGTGTGTGTGTGTGTGTGTGTGTGTGTGTGTGTGTTTTCTTAACGAGATGGATAGAAAGATTAAAGAAAAAAAGGATTAAAAACAAGCCTCTGATTCAGTCTCTTTTCAGTTTAAAATCCTTATCTTTGAGATGGTTTCAGTACGTGACGAACACGAATGCACGCATGCATGCATGCACGCAAGCAAACACACACACACACACACACACACACACACACACACACACACACACACACACACACACACACACTCACACACACGTGCATCCCCCCACCTCAAACCCCCTCCTCCTCCCTCTTTCCCCATACACACACTCAAACCAAAACCAACCAACCAGCAAAGTCTGACGATACTGATCATGTAAACGGTGCTCGAACCGACTAAGGTTCCCATGCTCTAGTGAACTGACTTAACTGCGCATGCCATTTCCGTGGGTAATCAGATCTGTACACTGCTCTCTCAAGTTCTCATTCTGCTGTCTTTCACCGTCGGTGTCATGTAAAAGTCAATACTTGTTCATATACTCTTTGCCACATCCTAACGCCAAGTCATGAGACATGAGTTGGCAGGCAGGTCACGGGAATTATGACAACTACTGGATGTTGGCGACAAGGCAAGATGAAGGTGTGTGTGTGTGTGTGTGTGTGTGGGGGGGGGGGGGGGGGCGGAGTGCTGTGATGTGTAAGAAGAGTTTCAGAGTTTCCTTTTTCTGTTCCCTTGTGAGTCGCCCTCCTGTTTCCTGCCCCATCCTTCCCTTTCTCCATTTACCCCCATTCCCCACATCTTTCCCCTTCTCTATCCTTGGACTCCCCTCGCACATTTCTTTTTCAGCCCTCCCATTGCCGATGAAGAGTTTTGTATTGGCAGCTTTCCAGTTTCGAACATTAAGATGGCGCCACTGCATAACACATACAGACATAAGCATCATCTAGGGACCTCTGGCCAGCCAGTGAAACCATGCATATAAACTATGCGCTCAGTGATTTACTGGCATCGGGTCAAGATGCAGTCACCAGCTTTGAAGAAGGAGCATGTTCTGTCAAGGTGTGTTGCAAAGGTTTAATTTTCAGGCGGAAAGAGGAAGTGGAGGCCATCTATGTTTACAAGGCCATTGCCACAAAATTTATGGTGTTTTGTAACTTATGCTTTGTCTTATATCATTGCCAGCTATTCATGTGTCACATAGATATAGGTTAGATTTGTACTATTTTTGTTTTCACTAGATGGAAATGTTGTACTTGGTGAACAGAGCATACAATAGTGCTGTTTAACAAGAAAGGTCAGTGTGCGGGCGTTTTTACGGTAGAAGTCAAGTAGTAATAAGTACCATTTACATGGATGAAAATCGCCCTATTCACAGAAAGTAAAAAAAAAAAAAAATGAGAGAGAAAATCAAGGATGTGAAAAAGATGATTGTGTCCTGAAATTTGGGGTTAACAAATTAGTTCAGTATCTTTGTCAGAAAGGATAGCCGAAATGTTTCTACGAATTTGTTAGGGCACAAGAATCTGAAAGTGAAAGTCTAGCAGACGATAGGGAAGTAAAGGACCATGCACATGAGCTAGAAGCACAAAAGAACAAAAGTTTGGATGTGCCTCAGAGTCAGACACAATACGGTTCAAGGGGCTGGACTGTGCAATGGATCAGTTTTGGTGAGGGCAGCTCCCCTGACTGCGTGCAACTTTGAGTGTAAAAGGGAACGTATAGCATTCTGCGCTTTACCTGTAACTCTGTACTTTTATTAGTCATATATAAGACAGTTCAGAGCATGAAAAGAAATAAGAAATGTTAGAGCAGGGAGCCGCCAAATGAAAAAATGAACGTAACAATCACTAAAGTATTAAGACTCGACATACTGACCTTCTACAGAGAGGACAGGAACAAGTCCCTATGAAAATGACTGAAAAGGAATTTCAAAAGAAGTTTGGGAGAGGGGAGAGGAGAAGAGGAAAGATCCGGATACAATGAAAAAAATAACGACGTCAAAATGTTGTGCTATATCCTTCATTGACTCTTATGGAGACACTGAGTTCTGTATTTGAACAGAATCCGTGGAAAGGACGTAGAAAGGCGTCAAACTGGCTTAAGGAAGGGACAAATCTGTGCAGTTAACTGTTTTGATTGATGTCAAACTCGTCAAAGAGCTGTAGATGTACATTGCTAATTAAATCATGCTAGTGTGTCTTTTTACAAAAATGAACACACACACACACACACACACACACACACACACACACACACACACACACACACACACACGCTCACATACACACGCCCACGCACACACACATACACACGTACGCACACACGTACGCACGCATGCACGCATGCACACACGCTCGCACGCGCACGTGCAAGAAACATACACATGCACGCACGCGCGCGCGCGCGCGCGCACACACACACACACACACACACACACACACACACACACACACACACACATACACATGACCATACTGACTGTCTGAAAAGACAAGAGTCCATGGAGACAGGAAGTTTAAAAACAAACAAACAAACAAACAAAAAACAGGATACATAGACAGAAAGGATAGATAGATAGGAAGACAGATATTAAGTATGTATTTAAAAAAAAAAAAAAAGGCAATGCATGAACACAGCAAAACATATCCGGAAAGAAGTTAAAAAGTTCATTCAAACAAACGAAAAAAAAAAAAGAAAAAAAACCGCCCAATGTGGGGCTCGAACCCACGACCCTGGGATTAAGAGTCCCATGCTCTACCGACTGAGCTAACCGGGCTTGTGATGTGACCCCGTAATTAGTTATCGTGACACTCGGCCTGCGCTCCCTCTCGTTATCGTTCTCGTTTTCTTCACTTTCATCTCCATTTCCAAGAAGAAGATGATATTGCGGGGAGACTAGTGCATATACTTCGATAGCCGCACTGATATGAGACTAAAAGGAACAAAGAAAGAGTAAGTCAAGAAGGAAGGAAACTATGGGTGACCTTGCAGGTGCTGCTTGACTATCCAAACGTGCATAACAGGAGTCAGAATAACATAGCTAATGATTTTAGCATGGGCACTTTTCGTATGTAACACATGTAATGTAGACAGAGAACAAGTCCTAAGCCCTTACGAAAAAAAAAAATCGGATTTCAGAAAAAGGTTGTCTGGGGTGTGCAGAAGGGGGAGGGGGGAGGGGGTAGGCAGGTGGTGGTGGCGGTGGTGGTGGTGGTGATGGGAAGGAAAGACGCGATGAAAATAACGACTCCAAAGTGTTTTGCTATATACTTCATTGACAGTTATGGAGACACAGAGTTCTGTGTTTTGAACACACACACCACACAACCACACACACACACACACACACACACACACACACACACACACACACACACACACAGGCGTGATCATACTGATGTTCTGAAAAGAACTCAGTCCATGCAGACACGAATATAAAGAACAAAGCAAGCAGATTCATAGACAGATACATGAGAGATAGATGTATATCAAATATGAAATAAAGGACAGTGCACGAACTCAGTAAAACATATCCCAAAAGAAGTTAAACCCGTATTAAAAACAAAGAACAAGCAAAACAACAAACAAAAAAACGCCCAATGTGGGGCTCGAACCCACGACCCTGGGATTAAGAGTCCCATGCTCTACCGACTGAGCTAACCGGGCTGGTGGTGTGACCCGGTAATTAGTTATCGTGACACTTGGCCTGCGCTCCGTCTCGTTATCGTTCTCGTTCTCTTCACTTTCATCTCCATTTTGAAGAAGTTGATACTGCGAGAAGACTAGTTCATTCACTTCGCTATCCACAGTTACAGGGGACCGAAAAGATCAAAGGAAGATTAGGTCAAGAAAAAAGCGTACTTGGGCTGACATTGCAGATACTGCTTGCCTAGCCAAACATAACAAGAGAAAAGAAGGTGACTGAAAACCATAGCGAATGATTTTAGCATGGGCCCTTACATATGCTCATACATATAATCAAGGGAAAGGAACATGAAAATGAATGTGGGAGAACAAGTCCTAAGTCCTTATCAGCAAGACTAAACAAAGATTTCAAAAGTAGGGGGCTGGGAGGAGGGGGAAGGGGGAGGAGGAAGGATACGATGAAAACAACGGTGTCAAAGTATCATACTACACACTTCAATGACAGTCATGGAAACACGGAGTTCTGTGTTTTGAACAGGATGTATAGAAAGTATGTGAAAAAAGGGGTGGAGGAGAGACAAGCATCGGACTGGTTTAGGGTCAGGGGAAGGGATGGATCTGTGTGGTTAATTGCCTTGACTGCTGTCAGACTCGTCAAAGAACTGTAGATGTACATTTCTCATGAAATCATGTTGATATGTCTCTCTCTCTCTATCTCTCTCTCTCTCTCTCTCTCTCTCTCTCTCTCTCTCTCTCTCTCTCTCTCTCTCTCTCTCGCACACACACACACACACACACACACACACACACACACACACACACACACACACACACACACACACACACACACAAACACTCACGTGTGCGCACACACACGATGCGTCACCATACTGATTTTCTAGACATAAATCAGTCCACGCAGATTGGCATTACAATAGAATACATATAAATACTTAAAATAGATATATAAACAGATTCATTATATATATATATATATATATATATAGAGATATATAGAGAGAGAGAGAGAGAGAGAGAGAGAGAGATGTGTGTATATACAGCATAGGCTCAAAGATTGTCCCTTATATTTTATACTGTTTGCATAATGTTTTTAGTTTTCAACAACTTTTTTCCTCTCCACACTTTCGTTTTGTTTCATTCTACTACCTTTCGCTGGCTGCTTTGGGGGTGCTGTTGGATTCTTTTTCAAACCCTTGGCGGTCGGAACACCACAGAATTATGGACTGTGGTGTGTCTCTATCTGACGCCAGAGCACAGACACAATCAGCCGTGTCTCCCTGATGAGTCCGATCCAGCGGACGAAAGGTCTCGGAGCAGGCGATACATATAGATCTGCCTTCGAGAGGGATTGCGATAGTTTCCTCATGTAGCTAGTGAAGGGTTTTTCATATTTATGATATACATTTTCCCATTTACTTCATCTTCAATTTTTTTTTTTTCCTCTCTCAATTTCTAATCTTTGCCAAGTCATTACTATAATGATGGAAGAATTGTTAACCTTCACTTGTTTTCCCCCCACTACTAATTGTTCAGCATATATATATATATATATATATACCCACCCACTTCCTCCTCATGCTCCCCCCTCTCCAAATCCTTTCCCATCGTCTAATATCACTTAATGTGGAAAGACGTTAAATTGAAGACAACAACACACACCACACACACACACACACACACACACGTGCACACACACACATTGAATATATGATCATGGGAAATGCACGGGCGTAGTGAAAGATTCCCGAAAAGAAGTTAAAAAAAAAAACAGGCGAAAAAAAAAAAAAAAAAATGTGGGGCTCGAACCATCGACCCTGGAATTAAGAGTCCCATGCTCTACCAACTGAACTAACCGGGCTTACGACATGGTTTAGGAATTAGTTGTCGAGACTCTTGACGTACACTCCCTCGTTTTCGTTCTCGTTCTCTGACCTTCCATTTTCAGTTTCAAAACACAAAGTCCCCACACACACCCACATATAACTACCCACATACCTTCTATCATCACAATCACCACCCGTTACGTTTTTTTTTCTTCTTTGGTATCATTTATACTTCTTCTTGCCACTAAGCACTATATTGTCAATCCGCCATAATCACTACCGTCACTAATATATCATACCATTAAACAATAATTGCAAAAGAAACAAAGAAACCCTACTGTTTTAATAACAATTGAAAAACAGGTGGCTGAATAATTAATCTAATGATTTTAGCACGGGCCCTTACATAAGTTAATACATACAACGTACATAAAGGAACTTTTTTTTTTCTTAAATTCAAGAGAACAAGTCTTAAGGCCGTATGAAAATAAATGAACATGATTTGAAAAAAAGGGGGGAGTTGGAAGGAGGGTAGGGGAGGAGGAGGAAAGATTTGATGGGAAGAACGACGTCAGAGGATTATGCTACATTATTTATTGACAGTTATGGGGACCATTGGCCTCTTTGTTTTGAACAGAATAAGCTTATGCGGAGATCTTGTAGAAAGGGATAGTGGAGAGATGTGCGCGTCAGACTTTGGGACAGGGGAAGTGATGGGTCTGTGTACTTAATTGCCTTGACTGCTGTCAAACTTGTCAAAGAACTGTAGATGTACATTACTCATGAAATCTAGTTGATATGTCTTTTCACAACACACACACACACACACGCACACACCGCACACACACACACACACACACACACGCACGCACGCACGCACGCACGCACGCACACACGCACACACTCACAGACACACGCACGCACGCACATACACATGCACATAGGCCTACACACATGCATGCACGCACATGCACTATGTCATGCACCCCACCCACACACGCATGCACGTGCGTGCACACACACGCAGCAGGCGCGCGCACGCGCACATATGCGGAGGCGTGACGATGCTGGTTTTCTAAACAGGAATCAGTCTATGCAGAAATGAATTTAAATTAGAAATAAATGAAAACATATCCGTAGAGATATACTGAAAGAGAGAGTGAGAAAGAGAGAATGGGAGAGATAGCAAAAGAAAATTTACAAATGCGGTAAAAAAACATTCAGAAAAGAATTTTAAAAAGAAAACGCCTAATGTGGGGCTCGAACCCACGACCCTGGGATTAAGAGTCCCATGCTCTACCGACTGAGCTAACCGGGCGTACGACAAGACCCAGTAAACAGTTACTGTGACTCTTGGCCTACGCTTCCTGATTTTCATTCTCTCTCTCTCTCTCTGTCTCTGTCTCTCTCTGTCTCTCTCTGTCTCTGTCTGTCTGTCTGTCTGTCTGTCTCTCTCTCTCTCCTCTCTCCTCCTCTCTCTCTCTCTCTCTCCATCTCTCTCTCTCTCTCTCTCTCTCTCTCTCTCTCTCTGGCTTTTTCCTTTTTATTTTGAGTTGATATTAGGATGGTTGAGTTTTAGTCAACATTGCGTGAAGACTAGTTCATATACTTCGCCATATCTCTGGCTACGGTGATAGAGGATTAAAGGATTAAAGAAAGAATAAATCAAGAAAAAAAGAGAACTCAGAATTAAAAAAAAAAAAAAAAAAAAAAAACGAGAGAAACTTGTGATGACCTTGCACATGCTGCTTGACGAGCCAAAATGTACTTCTCCGAAGTTGGAGTATGGCTGCCTTAATGGCGGGATAAAAAAAACGGTCATACACACAAAACAATAAAATATAATTTAGCTGACCAAATTAAGTTATTTCATTTTTTAAATTTCTTGAAACATTTATCGAAGAGTGTGATCTACTGATCAAGACACCATGAATCTAACAATCCGGCAAACACTTTCAGTGCTTTGTGACTGTCTACTGTTGCGCTATCACTATTATGAACTAAGACGGGGAAGAACTCTTACTGCAGAAGAAGAATTACTCACATTACAGGTCAAAACGCTATTCACATCGTTCTGACGGTTTCAATATGGACCATTATTTGAA
>JADBJO010000906.1:492500-533851 GCA_016801955.1 Conus betulinus | reverse complement strand
GAAAAGGAACGAAAGTGACGATGACAGATTAAACGAAGTTAAAAGAAAAATACACAGAAAGAATAAAGAAATAACGAATGAAACGAATACAGAATAATAGAAGAAAAAGCGAAAACGAAAAAAAGAAATCTTAAATAAATGTCAGCGAACCGCCCAGAGAAACGTGGACAAACGAGTCACAAGACAAACCACACCAACTTCCCCCTTCCTCCTCGAAAATATAAAGGAAAAAAAAAAGAAAGAAACGAGGTCGGAATAGAGAGAGAGAATAGGTTTGTCTTGTGACTCGTTTGTCCACGTTTCTCTGGGCGGTTCGCTGACATTTATTCAAGATTTGTTTAGATTTCCGCCTGCAGTCGTTTCACTTTGCAACTAGAAAAAAAGAATAAAAAGCAAAGAATACAAAGAAAGAAACAAAGGGAAGAAAAAGAGAGACGGAGAAAAACAAATAAATGAGGAAAGAATACAGGCAGAAATTAAAAAAAAAACAAAGAAAGAATAAAGGAAGGGAGAAAGAAACAAAGAAAGGATTACAGAAGGCAGGGAGACACGAAGAGGAAAGAAGAAAAAAAGAATGAATGGAAAAAAGAAGGAAACTAGAAAAATTAAAGAAGAGAGATATATAAACGAAGACACAATAAAGAACAAAGAAGAAAGAATAATAAAGACAAAGAAAAAGTAAACAAGAACGAGAGGGAAAAAAAGAAAGAAGGAAAAAGGTACAGAAAGAAAGAAAGAAAAAAGAAAAGAATAAAGAGGAGGAAAAAAGGAAACAAGAAAGAAAGAGAAAAAGGGAAAAGAGAAAAAAGAAAGGGAGACAGAGCGAAACGAGGAAAGAATGAAAGTAAAGAACTAAAGCAGAAAAAGATGAGAACTAAAATTCTGCTCTCTCTCTCTCTCTCTCTCTCTCTCTCTCTCTCTCTCTCTCTCTCCTCTCTCTCTGTGTGTGTGTGTGTGTGTGTGTTGTGTGTGTGTGTGTGTGTGGGTGTGTGTGAGAGAGAGAGCGCGTGTGTGGCACTTTTTTGGTGCGTCAAGTCAGGGCGATGTTTATGTTTGTGTGTGGTGTTGCTTTTTGTCTTCAATGCCAGCAACGAAAGGTTTCTGTGAAGATAGAGGGAGACGGCACGATTTACGGTATCTCTTTGGGCAATCCAATTTGCACGCCTGTGCGTTCCCTTTTCTTTCCTTTCATTCTTATTCTGCATTCCCCTCTGTCTTTCTGTCTGTCTGTCTGTCTGTCTGTCTCTCTCTCTCTCTCAAAAGAACTGGCAAGAAAACAAAACGAATGATATGTATAAAGAGCTCATAAACACACACACACACACACACCACACACACACACACACACACACAACACGCGCGCGCGCGCGCGCGCGCGCGCGCGCGCGCGCGCGCACGCACACACACACACACACACACACACACACACACACACACACACACACACACACACACACACACACAGATTGGAATTAGGGAGGAATGAGAGTGAGAGAATGACCCTCGTGTGTGTGTGTGTGTGTGTGTGTTGTGTGTGTGTGTGTGTGTGTGTGTGTGTGTGTGTGTGTGTGTGCGTGCGCGCGCGCGCGCGCGCGCACGTGTGTATGTTTGTGTGAGAAAGAGGTTTGGAAATTGGGAGGAATGAGAGTGAGAGAATGACCGTGTGTGTGTGTGAGTGAGTGAGTGAGGTGTGTATGTGTGTGTGTGTGTGTGTGTGTGTGTGTGTGTGTGTGTGTGTGTGTGTGTCACAAATGTTCACTCAAACAACTCTGCACATACTGTTCATTCAAACAACTCTGTACATAATGTTCACTCAAAGAACTCTGTACACACTGTTCACTCAAAGAACTCTGTCTATACACACCGTTCACTGCAACAACTCTGTCTGTACACACTGTTCACTCCAACAAACTCTGTCTGTACACACCGTTCACTCCAACAACTCTGTCTGTACACACCGTTCACTGCAACAAACTCTGTCTGTACACACTGTTCACTCCAACAACTCTGTCTGTACACACCGTTCACACTCCAACAACTCTGTACACACCGTTCACTGCAACAACTCTGTCTGTACATACTGTTCACTGCAACAACTCTGTCTGTACACACTGTTCACTCCAACAACTCTGTCTGTACACACCGTTCACTCCAACAACTCTGTACACACCGTTCACTGCAACACAACTCTCTGTACACACCGTTCACTGCAACAACTCTGTCTGTACACACCGTTCACTGCAACAACTCTGTCTGTACACACCGTTCACTGCAACAACTCTGTACACACACCGTTCACTGCAACAACTCTGTACACACCGTTCACTGCAACAACTCTGTCTGTACACACCGTTCACTGCAACAACTCTGTCTGTACACACCGTTCACTCCTGCATCAACTCTGTACACACACCGTTCACTGCAACAACTCTGTCTGTACACACCGTTCACTGCAACAACTCTGTCTGTACACACCGTTCACTGCAACAACTCTGTCTGTACACACCGTTCACTGCAACAACTCTGTCTGTACACACCGTTCACTGCAACAACTCTGTACACACCGTTCACTGCAACAACTCTGTACACACCGTTCACTGCAACAACTCTGTACACACCGTTCACTGCAACAACTCTGTGTGTACACACCGTTCACTGCAACAACTCTGTCTGTACACACCACTTCACACACCGTTCACTCCATCAACTCTCTGTACACACCGTTCACTCCAACAACTCTGTACACACCGTTCACTCCAACAACTCTGTACACACCGTTCACAACTCTGCAACACACCGTCACTCCATCACTGCAACAACTCTGTACACACCCGTTCACTCCAACAACTCTGTACACACCGTTCACTGCAGCAACTGTCTGTACACACCGTTCACTGCAACAACTCTGTCTGTACACACCGTTCACTCCAACAACTCTGTACATACTGTCCACTGCAACAACTCTGTACACACCGTTCACTGCAACACAACTCTGTCTGTACAATACCGTTCACTGCAACAACTCTGTCTGTACACACCGTTCACTCCAACAACTCTGTCTGTACCACCGTTCACTCCAACACACCTCTGTCTGTACACACCTGTACACACCGTTCACTGCAACAACTCTGTCTGTACACACTCTGTTTCACTCCAACAACTCTGTCTGTACACACCGTTCACTCCAACAACTCTGTCTGTACACACCGTTCACTGCAAACAACTCTGTCTGTACACACTGTTCACTGCAACACTCTCTGTCTGTACACACCGTTCACTCCAACACTCTGTCTGTACACACCGTTCACTCCAACAACTCTGTACATACTGTCCACTGCAACAACTCTGTCTGTACACACCGTTCACTGCAACAACTCTGTCTGTACATACTGTTCACTGCAACAACTCTGTCTGTACACACCGTTCACTGCAACAACTCTGTACACACCGTCACACTCCACCAACTCTGTCTGTACACACCGTTCCACTGCAACAACTCTCTCTGTACACATACTGTTCACTGCAACAACTCTCTCTGTACATACTGTTCACTCCACCAACTCTCTCTGTACATACTGTTCACTCCAACAACTCTCTCTGTACATACTGTTCAATCCAACAACACTGTCTGTACACACCGTTCACTGCAACAACTCTGTCTGTACACACTGTTAACTCCAACAACTCTGTCTGTACACAATGTTCACTCCAACAACTCTGTCTGTACACAATGTTCACTCCAACAACTCTGTCTGTACACAATGTTCACTCCAACAACTCTTTTCTGTACACAATTTCACTCCAACAACTCTGTCTGTACACACTGTTCACTCCAACAACTCTGTACACAATGTTCACCCAACAACTCTGTCTGTACACACTGTTCACTCAACACAACTCTGTCTGTACATACTGTTCACTCCAACAACTCTGTCTGTACACACTGTTCCCTCCAACAACTCTGTCTCTACACACTGTTCTCTCCAACAACTCTGTACATACTGTTCACGGTTCCTCCAACAACTCTGCCTGTACATACTGTTCACTGCTCCAAACCAACTCTGTCTCTACACACTGTTCACTCCAACAACTCTGTACTACTGTTCACTGCAACAACTCTGTCTGTACATACTGTTCACTGCAACAACTCTGTTTGTACACACCGTTCACTGCAACAACTCTGTCTGTACACACTGCAACAACACTCCAACACTGTTCACTCTGTCTGTACATACTGGGCACTCCAACAACTCTGTCTGTACACACTATTGACTGCAACAACTCTGTCTGTTCACACTGTTGACTGCAACAACTCTGTCTGTACACACCGTTCACTGCAACAACTCTGTCTGTACACACCGTTCACTCAAACAACTCTGTATATACTGTTCACTCAAACAACTCTGTACACACTGTTCACTCAAACAACACTGTACACACTATTCACTCCAACAACTCTGTACACACCGTTCACTCAAAAACAACTCTGTACATACTGTTTAATCAAACACTGTGTGTGTACACACTGTTCACTCAAACAACTCTGTAGACACTGTTCACTCAAACAACTCTGTACACACTGTTCACTCCAACAACTATGTACATACTGTTCACTCCAACAACTCTGTCTGTACACACTGTTAACTCCAACAACTCTGTCTGTACACACTGTTCACTCCAACAACTCTGTCTGTACACACTGTTCACTCCAACAACTCTGTCTGTACACACTGTTCACTCCAACAACTCTGTACACACTGTTCACTCCAACAACTCTGTCTGTACACACTGTTCACTCCAACAACTCTGTCTGTACACACTGTTCACTCCAACAACTCTGTCTGTACACACTGTTCACACTCCAACAACTCTGTACACACTGTTCACTCCAACAACTCTGTACACACTGTTCACTCCAAACAACTCTGTCTGTACACACTGTTCACTCCAACAACTCTGTCTGTACACACTGTTCACACCAACAACTCTGTACACACTGTTCACTCCTGCAACTCTGTCTGTGCACACTGTTCACTCAAACATGTCTGTCTGTACACAATCTTCACTCAAAACAATTGTGAAGACAACGTTCTCTCAAACAACTCTATCTGTACACACTGTTCATCCAACAACTCTGTACATACTGTTCACTCGAACAAATCTGTCTGTACACACTGTTCACTCAAACAAGTCTGTCTGTACACAATGTTCACTCAAACAATTGTGAAGACAATGTTCACTCAAACAACTCAATCTGTACACAATGTTCATTCAAACAACTCTGTGCACAATGTTCACTCAAACAACTCTGTGCACAATGTACACTCTGCTTATGCCTCCCTAAACTCGAACGATGACTGTTACAGAACAAAGTGTGATCCAAAACAAAAAAACAAACAAACAAAAAAAGGAGAAAGCTGAAAAGGATGGGAGAATAAAGAAAAAAAAAGGACAGGGAAGTTTTCCCCCCTTCCTCCCGTCACCCCCCCCCCCCCCTCCCCTCACTCCCCCAGCCCTAAACAACTACCCCCCTCGCCTCTCTCCCTGTCCACTCTCTCCCTTCTACTCCCCCCCTCCTAAGTCTCCCACCTGTCTTCCGTCTGTCTTATTGCATCGTTCAGGGTTTTTGTTTCACTCTCTTTTTACCTTCCAATGTTTTGACATGAAGCTAAAGTGCTACGTAGATGGGCTAATGCTGCAAAGGAAAAAAAAAAAAAAAGAAAAAGAAAAACGCACGCACGCATGCAAGCATGCACACACACACACACACACACACACACACACACACACACACACACACACACGCACTCTCTCACTCTCTCTCTCTCTCTCTCCTCTCTCTCTCTCTCTCTCTCTCTCTCTCTCTCTCTCTCTCTCTCACACACACACACAAAAGCAAGAAAAATGACAAGACAAGGAAACAAGTAAAATGAAAAAATATATAGGGGATAGAAATGTGTGCCAGAAAGGGAAACTTAAAGAAGAAAGAGAAAGAAAGAAAAAGAAGAAGAAGAAAAAGAAAGAAAGAAAGAAAGAAGAAAGAAAGAAGAAGAAAAGAAGAAGAAAAAAAGAAAGAAAGAAAGAAAGAAAAAACGAAAGTTAGGAAGAAAGAAGAAAAAGAACAAGAAGAAGATATATGCCTGAAATTATCCAGTCCCTTCCGACTCTGGATTTTTTGCGAGTCTCTATTCCTTTGTACCGTGTGCCAGGTGTCAGCGCTTCTGCCTTTGTTTTCTTCGTTTTCTTTGTCTTCAGTGCAAACCTTTAACGGCTGCTGTTAATACTCTGGCGTCGAGTGGTATTTTGCACTGGGAGGGTACGTGAGGGTGGGGAGGGGAGGGGGGGGGGGAGGGGGAACTGAATTGACAAGCCCATGGAAAACACGTCACTGCAGTCTTTACAGAGTCATCTCTCTAAATTTTCATCAAGAAAAAAAAAAAAGCGATGAGGGAAGATGGGGATGGGAGGGGAGGGGGAGTGGAGGGGGAAGATGGACGCTTTCCTCTTCCAGATTCATCTCCAAAGGGGAGGGGGGGGGGGGTTTCCAATTTTTCGGCAAAGCGCGAAAGAGGGAAAGGGAGGGGGGTGGAGGGAGATGGGGGAGAGGCTCGTCTTCCAAGCGAAGGAACGCACAAACCCAGTCGTCATTGAAATTCTTTTTCAAACGTTTTTTTTTTTTTCCCCTTTCGTTTTTTTTCTTTTTCCTGGTTCTGATGTATCTCTTCACCTTGAATCTTAAGGGGCGGAAGGGGTGGGGTGGGGTGGGCGGGCGCAGAAAGTCCGCCCCTCCCCCCCATTATTGGTTTCAATTTAGAGGGGCGAGGTGTGTGTGTGGGGGTGTGTGGGGGTGGGGGGGGGGGGGGGGTGTGGGGGGGGGGGGGGGGGGGGGGGGGGGGTGGGGGGGGGGGGGGGGGGGGGGGGGGGAAGTGGGGGGGGGGGGGGGGGGGGGGGGGGGGGGGGGGGGGGGGGGGGGGGGAGGGGGCTAACGGGGGGGGCTGCTCCCCGGGGGGGTGGGGGGGGGGGGGGGGGGGTGGATCCAAGGGAACCCCTTCCTCTCTCTCCTCTCTCTCTCTCCCTCTCAGGCCTCTCCTCAATCCCCCTCCTGAGGGAGTTCTCCCTCTCTCACGTCCGCAGGCATCGATCTCCGTTCCCCTCCGTGCATTTTGTGCTGACAGTCACGGGGTGTGCACAGTCACGCTCACTGACCGAAGCCAACGATCGGAATGCTCACCCTCCTGCTCCGTGTCCATCCCGTGCTTCACGTGTGTGTGTGTGTGGTGTGTGTGTGTGTGTGACAGGAGAGAGAGAGAGAGAGAGAGAGAGAGAGACAGAGAGAGGAGAGAGGCACTAGGTTCAGGTTTTCATATTTTGCTATAACCATTTAAAGCTAAGCTTTACGATTTTTTTTTTCCGAACCACTAGGGCCCCCGCCCCAGGTTTTAAACCGTTTGTTTTCTAAGTGTAAAGGGCCAGGTTTTACCTTTGTTTCTAAGTGTAAAGGGCCAGGTTTAACCATTGTAAGTGTAAAGGGCCAGTTTTAGGGCCATTGTCTTCTAAGAATACCAGGTTAGTAACCATTTTTTGTTTCTAAGTGTGGGGGCCAGGTTTTACCATTGTTTCTAAGTGTAAAGGGCCAGGTTTTACCAGTGTTTTTAAGTTGTAAATGGCCAGTTTACTATATGTGTAAAAGGGCCAGGTTCTAAGTGGTAAGAGCCAGGTTTTTTATCAGTGTTTCTAAGTGTAAAGGGCCAGGTTTTTACCGTTGTTGTCTAAGTGTACAGGAGGGCCAGGTTTTACCTTTGTTTCTAAGTGTAAAGGGCCAGGTTTTACCATTGTAAGTGTAAAGGGCCAGGTTTTACAAGGGCCACCATACCATGTTTCTAAGAGGGCCAGGTTTTACCATTTGTTTCTAAGTGTGAAGGGCCAGGTTTTTAACCATGTGTTTCTCTGAGTGTAAAGGGCCAGGTTTTATCAGTGTTTTTCTAAGTGAAAGGGCCAGTTTTACTATTGTAAGTGTAAAGGGCCAGGTTTTTACCATTGTTTCTAGGTGTAAAGGGCCAGGTTTTAACCATTGTTTTCTGAGTGTAACAGGGCCAGGTGTTTTACCATTGTTTCTAAGTGTAAAGAGCCAGGTTTTTAAATCAGTGTTTCTAGGTGTAAAGGGCCAGGCTTTTACCATTGTTTCTAAGAGTAAAGGGCCAGGTTTTTACAATCGTGCCTGAAAATGTACCGGGCCAAGTTGGTATACAGGTAATCAGTGGTAGGGGAAGTAACCGACCGAAACTTGGCATGGTTTACCTCTCTCTTGACTACAAACGTCACTGAACCGGCAAGAACGATGGCTGCGCACTGAAGCGAGTCAGTGGGGATGAAAGCAAGGTTGCCGCTGGATCTGTCTTGAGACAGCAGTGAATCCCGATCATGATTCTGATTCTGGTGATGAGTTTTACCATGGACACAACACGCACAACTGCGGACATCCAAGGTGCTATTGTTCATCGGGTCCAAACCGGATGTTGCCCATGGGAGGAGCAGATGGCGGCGAAGCAGGACGGACAATGACATGGAGTAAGTTGTCTCCCCTCTCCACTCAGCGGTGAGTGATGCACGTGCACATTTGTCACTACATCTTATGACCAGAACAATGTCAAATCGTCTCGTTGTTGCTTTTGGTTGTTTTTTTTTTCCCCCCACTACATCTTCTGACCAGAATAATGTAAAATCGTCTTTTCTTGTTGCTGTTGGTTTTTCTTTTTTTTTTTTTTTTTTTTCCACTTAAACCGCAAAGCGCTGATCTGTCTTAGGCAATGCGGTCACACAGCTGAGTTTGTTAAGAGCGATGATGCAAACTGGTTAAAATGTTGCAGACTCATTGAAGACGTTGGGGTTCCTTCATATCCACACACGTTATTGAAGTCCACAGAACTACCGTTAAGCTGATGTATTAATAATTTGCATGTTTTGTGCATTTGATTGAGTGTGTGTTGTGTGTGTGTGTGTGTGTGTGTGTGTGGGGGGTGGGGGGAAGGGGGGTGCGTTTTGTATTGGGGTGTGGTGGTGATGGTTGTGGTGTGTGTGTGTGTGTGTGTGGGGGGGGTGGGGGGGGGTGGTGGGGGGGGGTGTATGAGAGAGAGAGAGAGAGAGAGAGAGAGAGAGAGAGGAGAAGGGGGGGGGGGGGCATGTTGTGTTGTGGTTTGGGGTGTGTGTGTCTGTGGGGTCTGTGGTGTATTAGAGAGGAAGAGAGAGAAGAGATATTTTGTGTGGCAATGAATCCCATGTCACTCACAACGTGTACACAGTATCACCAAGTAGGCCGTAAATAGAAGCGGCGAAGGTGTAATGGTCTCCAATGAAGAAACCACACAAACCATTCCAACCAGATTATGTTATCAGCACATATAAGCCAAAAAACAAACAAAAAAAAAAGCAAATAATCTTTTGCAACGTCGATGCCACCACAACCGAAAGAATTTGACATGCATGTCCACACACACACACACACACACAACACACACACACAAAATTAGATACGAGAATGTTGATTGACATCTCTTTTCAACCATAGCAGGGTGATTTCGTTCTGTCCATGGGCAGCTTGTGAAATCAGTTATCTGACAGCGATACAAACTGCAGGGCCGGATCACAAATAGGACAAAGGGGAACGGGGGGGAGGGGATTGGAAGGAAATCCTTACTCAAATGGGGCACAGGGGCAAATGGCGAAAGAAGAAGAGGCGGTGGATCACCTGTGACACAAGCATGTGCTCTGCGCGGGTGTGTATGTCTGTGAGCAAGCGGGGAAAGTATAGATGCTGAAGTGTGTGTGTGTGTGTGTGTGTGTGTGTGTGTGTGTGTGTGTGTGTGTGTTATGTGTGCATGTCCTGGAACACGGAGGAATAGAAATGTCTGGAATATGTCTTATTATTTTATTATTTATTTTAATGATAAACTCTCCTCTCTCTCTCTCTCCTTCTCTCCTCGCTCTCTCTATCTCTCATCTCTCTCATACGTGCACACATGTATGCATATATAATTATGAGTGGCTGAGTGCATGCTTTATTTGCACGACCAAAAAGATTGAAAATTCCCATTTTGGTGACACACGCATGTTTTTTATTGTTTGAAAGTATTTTAATTTTCAGTGTCACGTTTGTAACTATAAATATGTATTTCTTAACTTTTAGGGCAGCGGTCACGAATGTAATTTCTCTTTTAACGAGAGATAATAAAGTGTTCTGAATCTGAATCTGAATTCACGTCAAAACGTTTTGTTTTGTTTTCCCAGTTCATAGAGAAGATTAAGGTGATGTTGCTCATAGCCCAGCCGACCGCAAAAAGGCCATACCAGGGCTGTCATCGCGTTGAAGCCGACTCACAAGTCATTCCACGCCCACGACCACAGTTCCTGGATGATAATTTTAGAAAAAGCTAAAATGTTGTATACATTTGAGCGTATTTCATCGTTGTAACTCCTCCCTTTTTATGAATTTAGTTATGCGAAAATATTCCCTGTTTTCTGAGCTGCTAGTTCCCCTGTTGTCTGTGCTGGTAATTTCCCTGTTTTCAGTGCTGGTAATTTCCCTGTTTCAGTGCCGGTAATTTCCCTGTTTTCTGTGCTGGTAATTTCCCTGTTTTCAGTGCTGGGAAATTTCCCTGTTTTCAGTGCTGGTAATTTCCCTGTTTTCTGTGCTGGTAATTTTCCTGTTTTCCAGTGCTGGTAATTTTTTTTTTTCCTTTCAGTGCTCCCTGTTTTATTGTGCTGGTAATTTCCTTTTTCCTTTTTGTCAGTGCTGGTAATTTCCCTGTTTTTTCAGTGTTGGTAATTTTCCCTGTTTTCAGTGCTGGTAATTTACCTGTTTTCAGTGCTGGTAATTTTACCTGTTTTCAGTGCTGGTAATTTTCCCTTTTTCAGTGCTGGCAATTTCCTGTTTTTCAGTGCTGATATTTCCCTGTTTTCAGTGCTGGTAATTTCCCTGTTTTCAGTGCTGGATATTTTCCCTGTTTTCAGTGCTGGTAATTTCCCTGTTTTCAGTGCCGGTAATTTCCCTGTTTTCAGTTGCCCTGTTTTCAGTGCTGGTAATTTTCCCTGTTTTCAGTGCTAGTAATTTCCCTGTTTTCAGTGCTAGTAATTTCCCTGTTTTCAGTGCTGGTAATTCCCCTGTTTTTTTTCAGTGCTGGTAATTTCTCCTGTTTTCAGTGCTGGTAATTCCCCTGTTTTCAGTGCTGGTAATTTTCCCTGTTTTTCAGTGCTGGTATTTTCCCTGTTTTCAGTGCTGGTAATTTCCCTGTTTTCAGTGCTGGTAATATTTCCCTGTTTTCAGTGTTGGTAATTTTTTCCCTGTTTTTCAGTGCTGGTAATTTTCCCTGTTTGTTGGTATTTCCGTGCTGGTAATTTTCCCTGTTTTTCAGTGCTGGTAATTTCCGTGTTTTCAGTGCTGGTAATTTCCCCTGTTTTCAGTGTTGGTATATTTTCCCCGTTTTTCAGTGCTGGTAATTTTCCCTGTTTTCAGTGCTGGTAATTTCCCTGTTTTTCAGTGCTGGTATTTTCCCTGTTTTCAGTGCTGGTAATTTCCCTGTTTTCAGTGCTGGTAATTTCCCTGTTTTCAGTGCTGGTAATTTCCCTGTTTTTCATTGCTGGTAATTCCCTGTTTTCAGTGCTGGTATTTCCCTGTTTTCAGTGCTCTGGTAATTTTCCCTGTTTTCCTTTGCCTGTGGGTAATTTCTTATCACCTGTTTTCCTGGTCCTAATTTCCTTCGTTTTCCATCATGGCCGTTTCCCTGTTTCAGTAATGGTTTCCCTGTTTTTTTCTGTCTGGGTTTTCCTTTTTTTCAGTGTTGGTTTTCAGTGCTGGTAATTTCCCTGTTTTCAGTGCTGGCCGTTTCAGTGCTGATATTTCCCTGTTTTCAAGTGCTGGTAATTTCCCTGTTTTCAGTGCTGGTATTTCCCTGTTTTCAGTGCTGGTATTTTCCCTGTTTTTCAGTGCTGGTAATTTCCCTGTTTTCAGTGCTGGTAATTTTCCCTGTTTTCAGTGCTGGTAATTTCCCTGTTTCCAGTGCTGGTAATTTTCCTGTTTTCAGTGCTGGTAATTTTCCTGTTTTCAGTGCTGGTAATTCCCTGTTTTTCAGTGCTGGTTAATTTCCCTGTTTTCAGTGCTGGTAATTTCCCTGTTTTCAGTGCTGGTAATTTCCCTGTTTTCAGTGCTGGTAATTTCCCTGTTTTCAGTGCTGGTAATTTCCCTGTTTTCAGTGCTGGTAATTTCCCTGTTTTCAGTGCTGGTAATTTCCCTGTTGTCTGTGCTGGTAATTTCCCTGTTTTCAGTGCTGGTAATTTCCCCTGTTTTTCAGTGCTGGTAATTTCCCTGTTTCAGTGCTGGTAATTTCCCTGTTTTCAGTGCTGGTAATTTCCCTGTTTTCTGTGCTGGTAATTTCCCTGTTCTCAGTGCTGGTAATTTCCCTGTTCTCTGTGCTGGCAATTCCCTGGTAATTCTGGGCTGCATAATTCCCTGTTTTCTGTCGCTCTCTCCGAGTCTGCCTCTTTTGTGAAATCTCTATGTACTTTTCGTCTGCTGTCAGTTGCCTGGTAGTCACTTTCTTTTCCTTTCCTTTGTTCTTCGTTTCCATCATGGCCGTCCCCCCTGGAGTAATTTCCCCCTTTTCTTTCTGTCGTTTTGTCTTTGTTACAGTTGTTTCAGCCATGCAGCTGCTGAAACCGATGCCGACTAACAACGAAGACACAAAACAAGGTGTAAAGTGATGCTCACTCCGTAGACAGTACAGAACAGATCGTTGTCGACCACACGTCTTGTTAGGGCGAGACAAAGCGACAGACGTGACAAGGGCACAGCAGGTTAGGGGTGGGTGGGGTTTGGTGCATTTTGGATGTCTGCGGTTGGCAGGATCCAAAGAAGGCAGGAGTGTCCATTGTCGGCGTTCCATTGCGTTTTGAATTAGCATCACAGCTTGTTTCTTGTGAGCTCCTTCGATCGTTGGCTCAGCCTGCACCGTGTCTTTGTCTCTGTGGTCCATTCGCCCCTCATCATTCAGGAATTTTCTTTTGTACTGTGTGTCGTCGCAACTCCTAAACATATTAGCTGGTCTGTGGCCCATTCGCCCTCATTCCGGAATGTCAGTGTACCCGTGTGGCGTCACAACGCCTAAACGTTATCAGCGTTGTCTGTGGCCCAGCCGCCCTCTAGGAGCTGTGGTCGTCCAGAGTGTCCACAATGGACACCAGCTGGACGTTCACCTGTGTGGATTGACCCACGTTGCCTGTTTGCCAAATATATTTGCTTTACTTTATTATTCATGGCCTTCAGCAATTGGAGGGGGGGGGGGGGTTGTGTGTGGTGTGTGTGCAAAAATTAGAAGAGTGGTCAGCGCCCTCAATACAGCCAAAATTCTGCTGGCTGACTTCTGGATGTCAATAGGTATTCAATATGAATTGGTGTGATAGATACGAATCATACGTTGTTGGTGGTGTTCGTGATGGTGGTAGTCGTAGTAGTGGTGGTGGTGGTGGTAGAAAGTAGTAGTAGTAGTAGTAGTAGCAGAGAGAGAGAGAGAGAGAGAGAGAGAGAGAGAGAGAGAGTGAGAGAGAGCGGACGCTTGTGCGCCCGTGGCGGTAAAGGGAAGCACGTGCAAACTGTGGGCGCACGTGAAGGGCGCACTGAGCGACAACGCCAGCTGTGTGTCTGGTTTTGCGAGGGGGCGTGTTCGCTACACGTCTGCGCTTGAACCAGAGTCTAAAACAGGCTTTGTCTTGGTGTGCGGTCCACGCAGGACACGATATACACCAGACAAAGAAAACACCCCGACGACTGGAACGCACCAGCCACAGGAGCAGCGTGACGGCACAATCGCATGTTTGCAAAGTTCGGAATGCTATGTACACGGTTTGAGGTTACGTTCCTCGAAGCCTGCAGCTGGTGCAGGTGGTTTAATAACACGTACTCCCGCGCACTACAGAGAGAGAGAGGGAGGAGAGAGAGAGGGTCCGGGGGGTAGAGAAAAGAGAGAGAGAGAGAGAGGAGGAGGAGATGAGAGCAAGCGAGAGAGAATGGGATAAAGAGAGACAGTGAGAGAGAGAGAGAATAAAGAGAGAGCGAGTTGGGGAGAGAGGAGAGGCGAGAGAGAGAGTGAGAGAAAGGAGAGACAGAGAGAGAGAGAGTGAGATAGCGGAGAGAGAGCAAACAGAGAGAGAGAGAAAGGTTGGGGGTGGAGAGGATGAGGAGAGAGAGAAGAAAGAGGAGAGCGAGAGAGATGAGAAATAGGGAGAGAGAGATGAGAGAGGTCGAGATTAGGAGAGAGAATGGTATAGAGGGGTGAGTAGAGTTGGCAAACAGAGAGAGAGAGAGGTAGAGAGAGAGAGAGAGAGAGAGAGAGAGAGAGAGAGAGCCTGTTTATCATTATGAGAAGGCGGTAATTATGACGTGAAAGGTGTCTTTTGGGGTCAGCACTAGTTTCCACTCGTTTTGAGACCGTTACGCTCGAACCCAGCACCAGAAAGAGATGGATGACACCAGTTTCGCGTGCGGTCAACCCCACCTGGTATGGAGTTATCACCCTCTGTCAGGGGGCCCCCTCACCACTCCACAGGCCGACATCACTGCTGGCGGGCACGCAGGACACGAATATTACACAGATAACCCCCCCCCCCGACCCCCAACGCCCCCCCCCCCCCCCCCTGCGAGTTATTCGCATTTTTTCACCTTTGTTTCAGAATCACTCCCCTCTTTGAGGCTACGTGTCTTCAAGCCTGCTGAGACATGACCAGACCTGTCAAGTTGGGGCACGCCAGAGAGGGATGGGGGGGGGGGGGGTGGGGGGTGATTCCCGACCTCAGCTGGAAAGCACTACCTGAGGAAGACCATGGCTAGTGAAGCGAGTGATCCGAGGCATGAGAGAACCCTCCCCACTGAGAGACAGTCTGACCCCTTGAGAAGAGGGGGCCAGTTTGGGCGCGTGCCTGTGAGCTGCTTCTACACCCTGCCTCCCCCTAGAGGAGAGGGTTTGGAATGGGAGAGGAAGAGAGAGAGGCTAGAGAACCTGTTTATCATTATGAGAAGGCAGTAATTATTACCGTCACCCCCCATTTTGGGGACATCTTTATCAGCACAGTCCACCATCCCCCAAGACGTCCACGTTTTGAGGCCGTTAACACGTTTAGAAGACCAGTCACCAGAAAGAAAACGGGTTGACACCAGGTTTCGCGTGCGGTCAACCCCCCCCCTGGGTAATGGAGGTATTCTGTCAGGGGCCCCCCTCACCACTCCACAGCCGACATCACTGCTCGGCGGACGGGCAAGAATAACGGGCACTAATCTTGGAACTCACCCCCCCCCCCCCCCCCACACGCCCCAGTTTCAGTGCAGACAACGCACCTTTGTTTTCAGAATTTTCACTCCCCTCTTGCACGGTCCCAAAAAACGTGCACTACAATATACCAGAACCTGTCCAAGTACACGGCATGCACGCTGAGGGATGGGGTGTCAACCGCGATTCCCGAACACAGCTGGATTTACCACAGCACCTGTACAAAACAAAACAAACAAATGGCTAGTGATTCTATAATATATAGAGGCAATGGACAAAGCTCCCCACATGAGTGACCCTCTGACCCCTTGGGGCGGGGGCCCGTTTGGGCGCGTTGCCTGTTAGCAAGTCACGTGAATTATAGCTTGCTCTTATGCTTTATACACCCTGCCAAGAACCCCCCTCTCTCCAGGGACTTGGTTTTAAACGGGATATGGAGTTATATTTTCTACTTTTCACAAGAAAATGTAGCTTGTTTTGATCTTTCTTGATTTTCTTTTGCTTCTTAGGTGGCACCCTTAGTTAGTTTTTTTGAAAACTCAACAAACATACTATGGTATTGCACACCAGCCCTTTTTTTTGGTATAGCTGTGTCTTAAAACCGAAAAAAAAAAGGAGTCAAATTACCACTTTCCGCGGTCACTGAGGATGAAACAATCAGGTTTCGAAATACCCCCCCCCTGACCAGGAATTATTTACCACATTTATCATGGAACCATACACCACATGGTCATCCCGCTTTGGAGACTATAAGCTTGCTGAAGGTTCATCTTCTTCTTCTTCATTTATTTTTTTTTCCATTTTTTTGCAAAGGGACCCAAATAACGTCAGTACAATGAAACCAAACGCCAACAAACACCACACACGCTGCTTCTTTCCCTCGTCAACACGCAGAATGTATTTCACACAGGAGTTATACCCCAAAAAAAAATAATCCGACACACTGAACACACACCCATAATTCCTCTATATATAAGTACACACAACGCACTCTAGGTACATCCAAACACCTCAGACACACGCACACGCACACAGTACACACACACACACACACACAAGTGCACTCACACACAACACACACACACAGAGGATCAAACTTCACGTGAAATTACTCTTTATTGTATTTGTCTACACACAGGCACATCCACGTGTATTAAAAACAATCACGCTATACGATGCCGGGTCTTCTTCAATGAGTAGCACCACGCTTGCTCCACACTCTATTAAACTTGCAATAGTTGCCAGCCTTTGGAAACCTAAGAAAGTAATTCCTCATCTAGCGGATCTGGAGCGCATGCGTCTTATGGGGAACGTACTAGTTTAAAAAAAAAAAAATCAGCATTACTATTAGTTTAAAAAAAAAGATAACTTATACTATTTTTCCGTTATCTAAAAAAAAAAAAAAATCAGTATTACTAATTCCATTATGAAAACAGTTATGAAGTTCAAGAAGAAGGTGATCACTATGAAAAAAAAAAATGAACACATAATTATAGAGTAAAAAAGGTCATTGTCATGTAATCTTTACGAGTTTTGACGCTGCTTAATTATCAAGAACGTCAAATTGTATTCCGACCCAAAAAAAAAACCGAACGCAGTTGGAAACAGTTGATTACGGATATATATTTCTGATTGTTGGCCTTTTGCGCCTCGCGTGATGTGTGTGTGTGACGCGTGCACTTGTGTGTGTGTGTGTGTGTGTGTGTGTGGTGGACCTAGACCCGTTGTGTGTGACTTGGCCTGAGAGGAGTTTGGATGACACTATAATAATAATAATGAATACTTATATACTATCACCGTTTTCTTGATGAAAAAGGCTCTCTCCCCTCAACTCACAGAAATGTTTCGGGTCTGAAATTCCTTTTTTTTTTTTTTTTTCCTTTTCTTTTCTTTTCTTTTTAAAGTACAAAAGGCTGTTTCACCAAGAAAACTAAGATCGGATCTTTTGAAGCAAGTGAGCTGCCATAGCGCCTCGCACAACTGAACGTGAACTTTCCGTTAAGTATTCAAACCAATGGGAAAATGTTCCTGTGTAAATGCACTGGGGGCGAAGAAAGACAGACAGAAAAAATCAGCGATGCTTTTCTATGGAAGATGAAGTGGAATATGACTGGAAAGAAAAAGTAAGGGTCGTTTCTTACTGTTTCGTCATGGAAGACGAAGTGGGATATCACTGGAGAGAAACTAAGGGTTCTAGACGTTTTTTTTTGTTTCGTCCATGGAAGACGAGGTGGGATATCACTGGAAAGAAACTAGGCGCTGTTTCTAGAGTTTTTTTTTTTTTTTTCCTCCGAGGTGGATGGAACTGGAAAGAGGTGGAATATCACTGGAAAGAAACTAGCTGTTGTTTACACTTTCGAGATGCTATTTTTTTCCATGGAAGACGAGGTGGACTATCACTGGAAAGAAACTAGCGGTTCACACTTTCGTTGTACACACTTTCGTGATGCTTTTTTTTCCCCCATGGAAGATGAGGGCAGAACAAAACTGGAAAGAAAAGATGGGGAGGCGGAATATCTCGTCACAAACTAGCTTCACACTTTCGTTATGTTTTTTTTTTTCCCATGGAAGATGAGGTGGAATATATCTCGAAAAAAAACTAGCTGTTGTTCACACTTTCGTGATGCTTTTTCCGTGGGATGGACACCTGAACCAACAGTTTTACGGATGGAATCTGATGATTTGTTTTTTCTCCCAAGCAGAAACGTGTTGTGGGTGATCAAATCATTTGTACGAAAGGGCTGTCTTACTTGCTGTGTTCGTTTCCGAGTTGTACTGTTTTTTTTCAGGTCGCCGTTCACTATGCACGGAGATCACATTCAGAAGAAGCGTGTTCAAGAAACGACTTTTAGCATACGTTTTTTTTTCTTTTTAAAAAAAAAGATATTTTTCTCTTCCTTCGTTTTCAAAATTCATAGGCATGGCTTTACTCTGGAATTTCATCTCACAACAGGATGTTCCTTTCAACTGGGGGTAGGTGGCAACTATTTACAATGCTCTTGATGTTACGTCTGCGCATAAACATCCTGGTTAATGGCCAATGAAAAAAAAAAACAAAACAAAAAAACAAACAAAAAAAAAACAAAGAAAGAAAAACATGAACATAAATACTCATGAACACACACAGAACACGCTTCTTTTTAGCACCAAATTTGTCACACCTCTTATTTTATTTTTTTTTTATCGGAGTTACGAGTGTCTTTAGTCCTTACACTCTTTCCTGTGCCGAGACAAGCAGAACAGTTGGTATTCATGTTGGCATTTGATTATTGGTAACCAGAGAGAGAGAGAGAGAGAGAGAGAGAGAGAGAGAGAGAGAGAGAGAGAGAGAGAGAGGGATCTTAACAACAATGTTTGCTGAACAACCATCAACATTTCTACGCAGACGTAACAACGTATGGGCATAACGTCACGCTACCATTCAATGAAGCCACACCCTACGGACCTCAAACCAATGATAAACAAACAAACAAACAAACAAACAAAGAATACAACTTGTCCAGACCAAGAGGACGCAAGTGACCAAGAGCAAAGGAGGAGCAGAAGAGGAAGGCGGCATGTGGTGGTGTGGGTCTCCTTCCCCATGATCCGACACCGTCATGGCACTTGGTTGAGTTATATGGCATCAGCAGTGGTAAATGGTCTCCCAGCATCCTCTTCCTTCCGCGTTGCGGCCACCCGACACACTCGCTGCAACTTCTGGGGTAGATTTCCGTTATCTGTCCGCACTCTTCCGTAGGACTGTATTCGTCCCGTAAACCGACAGTTTGCAATGGTCAAACTTCAGCTTCGTGTCCGCCGCTTCCACCAAGTGCGCACGAGTGGAAGAGAGGGACACTGGCATGATCTCTGAAGTCTTGCTGTCACAGACAATATCATTATATCCATCCAATAAAGCTGAGGGACGTTCTGCAAAATTTCATTCCCTGTCACTTATGTCTGTCCACTGAATACGCCCGTGAAAATCATTATTCTCCTACACTAGCCATCCCATGAACATGAAAGTCTTTTTATTGTGGAACTATCATCCCATGTTTTTTCATATTCGAATTATGCCTTCTTCAACCCTGGGAGAGGTTCTTTCCTGAAGACCCGCTTTTATTCTTTCTTTCTTTCGAAGAAACT
The DNA here is from genome assembly GCA_016801955.1 of Conus betulinus. Classification (NCBI taxonomy): domain Eukaryota; kingdom Metazoa; phylum Mollusca; class Gastropoda; order Neogastropoda; family Conidae; genus Conus; species Conus betulinus. The sequence continues at coordinate 514,415 of JADBJO010000906.1, read as the reverse complement.
TCAACTTTTTTTTTTTGTTACTGTACTTTCCACACACCATACCCAGAGAGATGTTTGTGCTTACAGGTTTTCTTGGCCTGTACTAGCAAACACAATCATACTGCTATTCTTGGAATGAAAAAAAAGGCAGAAATGAAAAAAAACATCTCTCCCACAATCTGATTTTCCGCACACTGTTATATTGACTACATTCAGAGTGACCACCCTGTTAACATGTCGCCATCATTCTCTGTAAGGGTTGGTGGAATTTACGGCCCCCATAGATAGAAGACTTTTCATTCGCTCCCTGTTTAATTCACGAAATTTTCTTTATTTAAAACAACAACAACAAAAAAACCAACGTACATGTAAATAAAAGAAAGTCTTCTGTTTCTGTACAATAAGGTCACCCTGTACTTCAGCTCCCAAATCTCTGTGTCTGATGATGGTGATACCTCTAGACCTTGCAATGCCAGAAAACGGATCATTGTGTCTTTTTTTGTTTGTTGCATTTAATCCCTCATCACACAATTCTGGAATCATCCGACAAAATTCCCCTTCACCTTGAATTAGCTGAAGGCATTCAAAAGCAGACATTTGGGCCAAGACAGCTTGATGGCACACCACTCCAATCTGATCAGGACGGATATACCTAGTTCCCTGCTAACTGGGACTTGGGGTTGGTGTCAGTAGACCACCAACAACCCCACCTCTAATTGGGACTGATGTCAACAACCCCACCTCTAATTGGGACTGGTGTCAACAACCCCAATTCTAATTGGGACTGGTGTCGGTAGATCACCAACAACCCCCATCTCTAATTGGGACTGGTGTCGGTAGATCACCAACAATCCCACCTCTAATTGGGACTGATGTCAGTAGACCACCAACAATCACATCCCTAATTGGGACTGATGTCTGTAGGCCACCACCAACCCCACCTCTAATTGGAACTGGTGTCGGTAGACCACCAACAACCCCACCTCTAATTGGGACTGGTGTCAGTAGACCACCAACAATCCCACCTCTAATTGGGACTGGTGTCGGTAGACCACCAACAACAACCCCACCTCTAATTGGGACTGGTGTCGGTAGACCACCAACAACCCCACCTCTAATTGGGACTGATGTCAACAACTCCACCTCTAATTGGGACTGGTGTCGGTAGACCACCACCAACCCCACCTCTAATTGGGACTGGTGTCAGTAGACCACCAACAACCCCACCTCTAATTGGGACTGGTGTCGGTAGACCACCAACAACCCCACTCTAATTGGGACTGGTGTCGGTAGACCACCAACAACCCCACCTCTAATTGGGACTGGTGTCGGTAGACCACCAACAACCCCACCTCTAATTGGGACTGGTGTCGGTAGACCACCAACAACCCCACCTCTAATTGGGACTGATGTCAACAACTCCACCTCTAATTGGGACTGGTGTCGGTAGACCACCAACAACCCCACCTCTAATTGGGACTGGTGTCAGTAGACCACCAACAAACCCCCCTCTAATTGGGACTGGTGTCGGTAGACCACCAACAACCCCACCTCTAATTGGGACTGGTGTCGGTAGACCATCAACAACCCCATCTCTAATTGGGACTGATGTCAACAACTCCACCTCTAATTGGGACTGATGTCAGTAGACCATCAATAACCCCATCTCTAATTGGGACTGGTGTCAGTAGACCTTCAACAACCCCACCTGTCCCCGACAACCAGAAATCTCCGTCACGGGCTGTTAGCAATGTCGGACTTCCTGTCCTTTGATCTTCATGGATCCAAGGCAATTGTTGAAAAGAAGAGAGAGAGAGAGGAGAGAGAGAGAGAGAGAGAGAGAGAGAGAGAGAGAGATGACAAAAATAACAATTCAACTATAAAAAAAAAAAAAAAAGAAAACAAAACCATCATTTTCATTTTACTACTTAATACATACACCAAACATGTCTAGACACCATTCATTCCCATCTCATAGCGTTTTCTCCTTCCCGTGATGTAGTGCGTTCGGATTATCACAAGAACCAAGTTTCCAAACATGTCATTGTAGAACTCCTCATGGAGGACAAAAAAAAAAGGTGAGGGAAGTAAGGGGGGTGGGGGGGGGGTGGGGGGTGGGGGGTAATCCAGCTGTGTGGCAATGGGAGGGAAGAACAACGGGGCTGGGGTGGGGTGGGGGGGTACTGACAACGGATGCGGGGGGGGGGGGGGGGGGGTTGTATATGGGCAGACAAGAGGACTGGAGGGAGGAGGGGGGGGGGAGGCACAGGAGGGAGGAGGGGGGGAGGGGGGGGGGGGGGCATGGCAGGACTGAAACACTGCCACTGAGAGTAAACAAATCTCTGAAGAAACATCGTCAGCCCCCAACTTGCAGGCCATGTTGTTATCAATGAACAGACGAGAATAGTGTGCAGGAAGTTGTGGGGACAGTCGATGGTGGGGAGGAGGGGAGGGGAGGGGAGGGGGGGGGGGGGGGGGGTAGGATGAGAACCCTCCCTTCTCACTTTTCTTTTTTCTGCACTGGCGACTTCCTTTTTTTTTTTTTCTCTAGGAGAAAGCTTAGCATGTCCACAGCAGTAACGCAGACACAATGTCATTATTCCCCTTGAAACAGGCTGGACTTCCCGGGGTGAGTGAGGAACTCTTTTGTTTTTGAACTGAAATACCCGCGCCCCCTTCCCCAGCAACTTTTATTCATCGCCCACGATCTTTTGCCTTCTGTGTGTGTGTTTCTCGGAGACTCTTCCCCCACCCCCACCCCCACACCCCATCCATTCAGGCCAAAGTGCGTAAGTTGAAGAATCAGCCGAGAATTCGGAGTATCGATTTCAACAGGGTAATAAATGGGATTTTGAAGACTTGGTATCAGGCGATGATCGATTAACAAACAAGGGAGACCAGTCTAAAGCTATTTTCTTCCGAGTCCTTTCAATAATTGCACTGGGGGGGGGGGGGGGGGGGGGGGGGGGGGGGGGGGGGGGAAGGGGGAAGGGAAGGGGATATACTTGCCATTTCAGTATCATGGGGGATAGGGTGGGGGGGGGGGGGGGGGGGGGGGGGGGTGGGAGGAAAAACGGAAGGGAAGGGGATGTACTTTCCATTTCAGTATCAATCTCTGTGGAGGGGAGGGGGTGGGGGAATACATCCCCACGAGGAAAACAAGGGAAAGGGTGATGTACTTTCCCTTGTCAGTATCAGACAGTACACACGTGGCAGGAGAGGGAGAGGGGAAGAATACAACACACCCACGTCAGTATTGACCTTGTTGTATCTTAGTGTGGGAAAAATCGACGTACAACGTGGGACGGACAACTTTCAGACAGACACACGCACACACATACACACACCACTCTACAACAACGTACAGCTGTTCCTTCACACCACTCGACACAATACAACGTACAGCTGTTCCTTCGCACCACTCGACACAATACAACGTACAGCTGTTCCTTCGCACCACTCGACACAATACAACGTACAGCTGTTCCTTCGCACCACTCGACACAATACAACGTACAGCTGTGTTCCTTCGCACCACTCGACACAATACAACGTACAGCTGTTCCTTCGCCCCTCTCGACACAATACAACGTACAGCTGTTGCTTCGCACCACACTCTACAATACATACAGCTGTTCCTTTGCACCACTCTACAAATACATACAGCTGTTCCTTCACACCACTCTACAACATACAGCTGTTCCTTCACACCCACTCGACACAATACAACATACAGCTGTTCCTTCACACCACTCTACAAATACAAACAGCTGTTCCTTTCACACCACTCTACACAATACAATACAACTGTACAGCTGTTCCTTCGCGCACCACTCGACACAATACAGTTGTTCCTTCACACCACTCTACAATACAACACAGCTGTTCCTTCACACCACCTTACACAATACAACATGCAGCTGTTCCTTCACACCACCTTACACAATACAACATACAGCTGTTCCTTCACACCCACTTTACACAAATACAACATACAGCTGTTCCTCACACCACTCTACACAATACAACATACAGCTGTTCCTTCACACCACCTTACACAATACAACATACATACAGCTGTTCCTTCACACCACCTTACACAATACAACATACAGCTGTTCCTTCACACCACCTTACACAATACAACATGCAGCTGTTCCTTCACACCACCTTACACAATACAACATACAGCTGTTCCTTCACACCACCTTACACAATACAACACACATACAGCTGTTCCTTCGCACCACTCTACACAATACAACACACAGCTGTTCCTTCGCACCACTCTACACAATACAACACACAGCTGTTCCTTCGCACCACTCTACACAATACATGCAGCTGTTCCTTCGCACCACTCTACACAATACAACACACAGCTGTTCCTTCGCACCACTCTACACAATACAACACACAGCTGTTCCTTCGCACCACTCTACACAATACAACACACACAGCTGTTCCTTCGCACCACTCTACACAATACAACACACAGCTGTTCCTTCCCACCACTCTACACAACACAACAGCTGTTCCTTCACACTACTCTACACAATACAACATACACAGCTGTTCCTTCACACCACTCTACACAATACAACATACAGCTGTTCCTTCGCACCACTCTACACAATAACACACACAGCTGTTTTTTCAAGAAATAAGCCAGGGCACAGGCCTACACTCAGACACGATCAGGGAATCCACATCAACAAGCATCCTTCACCACCACCCCACACGGCAGGCAGGCATCAAGGAATCCACATCAACAAGCATCCTTCACCACCACCCACACGGCAGGCATCAAGGAATCCACATCAACAAGCATCCCTTCACACCACCCACACGGCAGGCATCAAGGAATCCACATCAACAAGCATCCTTCACCACCACCCACACGGCAGGCATCAGGGAATCCACATCAACAAGCATCCTTCACCACCACCCACACGGCAGACATCAAGGGATCGACCTCAACAAGCGTCCTTCACGACCACCCCCACCGTCTGTTGCATACGCCTCAGGGAGTGGCCCTGGCCCAGGCACAAACAGAAGATGTAACGTGCAGATAACTCTCAACATGGTCACGGGGACAGGGTACCACTGGAGTCCAACATCGTATCACACACCGACATCCCCCACCGACATAGTACACTGGCTAGCACAGCACACACCTGGCTATAGCCTTGGGGGTCTCTACAAAAGGTACAGCCTGGCTATATATAGCCTTGGCGATTCTACACATCGCACACACCTGGCTATAGCCTTGGTGTTTCTAGACAAGGTCCACACCTGGCTATAGCCTTGGTGTTTCTTGACAAGGTCCACACCTGGCTATAGCCTTGGTGTTTCTACACAAGGTAGACACCTGGCTATAGCCTTAGTGTTTCTAGACAAGGTCCACACCTCGCTAAAACCTTGGGTTTTGTACAAAATGAACGAAAAACAAACAAAAAAAAAAAAAAACAACAGAACAGCATTTTCTAAAAAAAAAAAAAAAAGATCTGGATGAATATTTCAACTAGGACAGTGACACGAAGCAACAACAGTAGCTTCCGTGTTTTTCCTTTTCTACAGCAAAAAACAAATGGTCCACAGTACACATGTTAGGCCGACACAGACACCGACACGTTTTGTCACCTTACTGTACACACGTGTTGCACTGAAAGTGCGCACACAATCAATTCGCTCCAGAGTCTGGCTATCCTCACATATACCCCCCAACACGAAACGACATCACAACTGACCAGCATGGCACGACAGCACACACGCATCACTTCCCCACACGCATAAACCTCTATTTTTCTTCCCATGGCACTATGTCATTTTGTTTGGTTGCTTCTTGTTTAAAAGACACACAAAGACACTCCCTTTAACGGCCATCACATCTCACCCGCCCAGTTCAAAGGCAACAGAAAACATCTTAGTGTCTCCAAAAGTCGTCAACACCGAACAAGAATTAAATCAGTCGCCCCCCCCCCCCCCCCCCCCCCCCCCCAACACTGACCCCGTGAAACCGACTATCGCCACGCAGTCCTGGGCAAGCCAGCTTGTGCTTCACACCTGATGGAACAGTGGTAAAGATGATCACGGTGAACTATCAACAGGATGACAGAAAAAAACGCACACGCACTGACCACCGAAAAGACAGGGTGAAAAAAGGTCGAGAACCTTTCGGTGAGGGACTAACCTGGGGTCACAGTCAGCTGCTCATCCCAGCGTCCTCATCCACAGCCATACACCCAGGCTCTGTCCATCTCGGACCGTTATGGGGAGGCCCGCCACAGGGAACCCTCACACTGCGGACCTTGACTGGGGTGGATTTCAACTGGGCCTGTTCTGGACCGCAAAATTCAGGACATTGTCCACCGAGCCCTTCACCCATGTCAAAAGCACGGTCGCCGAGTCAGCGAGAGTGAGCGGCCCTGACCGGAAGAGACCACCACCACTTCTCTACAACGACAGACGCCCCCCCCCCCCCCCGTCCCCTAAACTGACTCTAAAAATCTCGTTATGATTTCAATGCAGGCCTAGATGTAGAAGAGAATGACATGCTTGCGGTTTCGCCAAAGACGTCCTGTTTGTCAATAACATCAAAATGGATCACGCTTTCATTTCGGCTGAAAGTCCAGCAGAAAATGGGGGCAGGCTCAAGCACTGATCTTTTCTCTTGGACCTGTCTCAACAGATGCCCGTGTAGGGCATTCGATCATTGTTGGAAGATTTGAAACGCAGTATTACACATCTGGTCAACTCTATAAATAAAATACCCTGTTCTTTGAATGATAAGTCCATGTTACCCTGTTTAAATTCGTTCCTTTTCCCTTGCTCCAAGTCACAAGCTGTTTACATCAAAGCAACAAGCAACCCAGAAACTGCAGTACAAATCCATGGGGGTAAATCACTCTAAAAATTAGAGAGAAAATAAGAATCCGTCTGATCGCTATACATGTAAAGAGCAGATGATATGTCTGTCTGTGTTAAAGCCTTTTTCATTTGTACACACAAAAATCTTTCTTTTTTGCGCTTTTTCTTTTTTTTTTACACGTAACCAGTTTCGTTTAAGATTTTTTTCATAGTAAATTCAGACGAATGAACAGTATGATTAACCCACTAATAAACAAACATGTTTTAAAACCGAAAACCTCTCTAAGAATCCAACAATATTATTTGGTAAAATACATCAGTACAGAATATAAATGCGAGTAAATTACAACACAAAGTGACTGACTAAAAAAATAAAACTTTGCTATTCTGTACTTTTTAAGTTCAGCACAGATTCAATAGAAAACAAACGGCCTCAGGTTCACAAAACATATTTCCATGCTCTGACAAAGAACATTGAACAGTCGTTTCTCGGACACTCTAAGACATTCTCCTCTCTCAAAAAACACTTTGAAATATATTCGTCAGCAAACACTAGAAAAAAAAAAGAGAGTTGAAAGGAAGGCAGGAGGGAGTAGGATGGGAGAGGGAAGGGTTGCAAGGGAAGGGGAGGGAAGATGGGAGGGGCAAGGGGGGATAACCCACACACGGCAGAGCCTGGTTATACATCGAGGACTACACATCTCGTCAGTACACGTCAACAACTACCACCAACAAAAAAACTACACTATTTATCATCTAGCATGCATAATAATAATCATCACATTTACAAATCCTGTACCGGAGAAAAAGAAAAAAAAAAAAAAACAAAGACGCCTACAACCGGTAAACAACACGGGAGATAACTATCAAACTCTACCTTTATACACTACACACACAAGTAGTAAACAATTCTCAACGCAACAAGAAACCAAAAAAATCATTCCAATAAAAGCCCCATCAAACGGTCAAGCACTGGGTGCCCACTTGTATGTCCAGACTCAAAACGACACGGCTGGACCGCCGCATGGGGCTCCGGTATATATGGCACGGTTACAGAGGGAGGGGGGTTCTGCGCCCCGTGGTGGCATAGGCACGAGTTCCATTGCACCACCACAATTCCAACAGTCAGCCAGGGACTAGTGGCAGTGGGCGTGCGCGCACCGTTCTTACTTTATCTTCTTTGTTAAACCAGCCAGTTCTGACGGTAACGGGGAGAGCGAGGGAGGGAGGGAGGGAGAGAATTTCACAGGGTCTCTAGTACTGAAACAGTCGACTCTTACCATTTATCTATCCACGCGGTCTCCAAAAAAAAGGCGCCGTGCCTATAAACCCTCTCCTGTGAGCAGCACAGCACTTAACGGAGCGGCAAACTACATGGACGAGGCCTGTTGCACGTGCACGTCCCCGCAACACGGCCCTTCAAAGCGGTGACTGTTTCCTCGGTTATCCAGACCACTGCCCAACAGAACCACAGTGAGAAGACCATCTGCAGCAGTCGCTTTCAGTGCTGGTATCGTTTGAATGAAGATGGTTTTCACATTAAAATGCCGAGAAAGGAATGGTTTTTACGTTCTGTAGAAACGTTGTGTCTGACAACCCGATGTCTGGACCTCTTGCTGGCCTTGCAATGGGCGGCTTTCGTTCAGTGCGAGGGAACACTCAAAGCACTGGTTTATTTCCATGGCTGCCACGGCCTTCCGTCCAGCGTTGTTGGTCCCCCGCTAAATGCTGTCTGCGATTTCCTTGACACACCTTTCCACGGTAAAACGCACAACGACCACGCTGCCGTTATGAAGAAAAACGACCGTTATGTTGGCTAGGTCCTCCAATTTCCATCCAATTTCCATGGCGCTGACGACTGTTGTCTGGCTATACCACCCCCAACCCCCAATGCAGCTGACGACTATTGTCTGGTTATGCCCCCCACCCCCCAATGGAGCTGACGACTGTCCTGGCTATGCCCCCCCTCCCCCAATGGAGCTGACGACTGTTGTCTGGCTATGCCCCCCCCCCCCCCCCCCCCATGGAGCTGACGACTGTTGTCTGGCTATGCCCCCCCCCCCCCCCCCCAATGGAGCTGACGACTGTTGTCTGGCTATGCACCCCCCCCCCCCCCCCCCAATGGAGCTGACGACTGTTGTCTGGCTATGCTCCCCCCCCCCCCCCCCCCCCCCCCAATGAAGCTGAGACTGTTGTGTGGCTATGCCCCCCACTACAATTAAAATGCAGCTGGGGAATGCTGATCTGTGATCATGGAACGTTGATATCCTCAGTGAAATCTGACATCACCCACATTTCATGCAATAGGAAACCGTTATATTTATCTACCTATAAACGGAGGGAAGGGGCGGGGGGGGGGGGGGGGGGGGGCACATGGATCGAATTTAAGGATACTGTTCATCTGTCCTTTTGTTCAACTGTAACCCGAGTCAGAATTAGTTTTGCTCCACCACCCTTCTCTCACAACATTACTTGCGTCATTGAAGAAACCCGAATATTCACAAAAATAATAATGATAAACAACAAAAAAAAATCTCTATATCTGTCACAAATAAACGATTACAATCTTATGTGAGGAGGACAATCAGCCGGGCACAGTTCAGTTCCCCCACCCCTCCCTCTCATTTATTGTATGGTGAAATTGCCACCACCTCCAGTGGGGTTCTGAATAGGACTCTTCGCGGGGAAAACACACCGCTAGCTGTCTGCACCCCCGCCCCACACCAGGCAAATCCCATAGGACTCTTCACGGGGGAACACACCGCTAGCTGTCTGCACCCCTGCCCCACAACAGGCAAAACCCATAGGACTCTTCACGGGGGAACACACCGCTAGCTGTCTGCAACCCTGCCCCACAACAGGCAAAACCCATAGGACTCTTCACGGGGGAACACACCGCTAGCTGTCTGCACCCCTGCCCCACAACAGGCAAAACCCATAGGACTCTTCACGGGGGAACACACCGCTAGCTGTGTGCACCCCCCGCCCCACACCAGGCAAATCCGAAAACCGTTTCTCTCCTGGCTCAGCCATGAGCTGAGGTCTTCCGTTTTCAACCGTCCTCCAGCGCGTCAGGCAGTTGACTGCTGTGAAGCAAGGCATGCGGGTCAGAACAAGTGTTGAACAAAGGGACAACGACCAACAATGGAAAGACATGGAAGATGGGCAGCGACCCACCCAGCGAGCGACCCCCAGGGAGGAGGAGTGTACAGCCGTCAGACAGCACCGCCACCCGCACGCCTCTCCATGCCCCCTCCTGCTTGCTGATCCCCAATAAGGCATCGTGGGGTCACAAAGAGGGCACAGATCGTGGGGTCACAAACAGGGCACAGATCGTTCCCAAACACGGACACGGCGTCCCAACACGGACAACAGGACAACTCCCCTCCCCAAGGGCACGGCAAATCCCACAGGGCACAGCCTGTGGTCAAAGGCATGGAAGATCATGGAGGGAAGGACTGATCCCAGCGTGGCAGCGGACGGCTACAGAGCGGAGCAATCTCCCCAGAGGTGGTACAGCCCTGCCCCAACCGCTGACCACCGATTCTGGCGAAGTCTGCAGAGCAGAGGGTTGGCCGATGGCCCGCAACACTGTACGACAGACGGTGGTCCCGACAGTGAACTGCCCGGCAGGGACGCCTGGCAATCAGCAGGCTGCCGATGCTCCAGACATGGACGCTTCCTGAACCGCAGTTCTGAGGGAAGCCTGAGGCATTTCGGGCAACAGTCCGTGCCAAAGCACCATGCCCTCAGCACTATGGGAGCCCTCAGCAGCACTGCGGGAGCCCTCAGCACTGTGCGAGCCCTGAACACTGCGGGAGCCCTAAGCACTGTGGGAGCCCTCAGACTGGGAGAGGATGTGGGAGTGTGTGTATGTGTGTGTGTGTGTGTGTGTGTGCGTGCGTCAGTGCAGCTCAGCTTTCAACGTCTCTGGCTCGGCATGAATTTCTCTCTCTCTTTTTTTTTTTTTCCCTTTTCTTTCCAATTTGTTCTTTCCCCACACAATCTCGCTTGTGGATACACTGGTTAGGCAGTATTGGTATGCTCGGTACTCCAGAATAATCCCGAGGCTCATGGGACACTTATGACATTAAAATGCGGTTACAATTTTTACACTCCAAAAACAAACTAAACATCCTCCCCCCCCCCCCCACCCACCCTTCCCCTCAAGGCAACACCAGGTAAGAGAACATAATCAAAACAGCAAAGTGTCACACTTAAAAAAGAAAAAAAAAACAAACCCAAAACATCCCACACTTGGAAGTAAAAACAGCTTATGTTATGAACAATTAAGTCATTCAAACATCAACAAAGTTTTTTTTTTTGTCCAAAACATTATACCTTCTACCTTCATACTATAAACAATCCAAGAAGAAAGAAAAGAAAAATAAAAACAGTTAAAAATCCATGCATGAACACGTTAAAAACACTCAAAACAATTCTCTGTTCCACGTCAGAAAACAGACTGAATGGGGACGCCCAGCACGCTGTTCCCCAACAGACAGGAACGAGGCGACGACACGTGAGCACAGGAGGGATGTCCGCTTGATGACGTCAACAACAGACTGACGATATTCTCTTCTGTCCATGGGACTTTGAACCTGTGACCTCTCACCCCAAATCACAAGAGCACCCAGACTGGTAAAAGGGGGAAGGAGGAGGGGGAGGAGGGGAGGAGGAGGAGGAGGAGGGCGGGGGAGAAGGGGAGTTGGGGGAGGGGGGGGGGTCCCATCGCAAGACAAGGAAAACGAGATGGGGGAAGGAATAGGGGGTGGGGGAGAGGAAAGGGAGAGTGGTTGGGGGGGGGGGGGGGGGGGGGGGGGGGGGGGTTGGGGCAGGCGGGGAGGAGCTGGAGACGCGAGTTGACCAATCAAAGGGAAGGAGGCAGAGGCACAGGAATGTGGTAATATTTGCACTGGACGCGCCTGCAGGCGTTGCGTACCGAGTCTCGACATACAATGACACGGCCGTCCTCTGTCGTTTCCACACCTGTAACAGACAGGTGACAAGACAGGTTAACCATGAACCCTCTGGTTCATCAAACAATGAGGTCACAGACAGGTACCAGACAGGTTAACCATTAACCCTCCGGTTCATCATACCATGAAACAGCCGTCCTCTGTCGTTTCCACACCTGTAACAGACAGGTTAACCATGAACCCTCTGGTTCATCATACAATGACACGGCCGTCCTCTGTCGTTTCCACACACCTGTAACAGACAGGTTAACCATGAACCCTCTGGTTCATCATACAATGACACGGCCGTCCTCTGTCGTTTCCACACCTGTAACAGACAGCTAACAGACTGGTTAACCGTAACCCACTGGTTCATCATACACATGGCATGGCCGTCCCGTAAACAGACAGGTTAACCATTAACCCACTGGTTCATCATATGATGACACGACCATCCTGTAAACAGACAGGTTAACCATTAACCCACTGGTCCATACAATGACACGGCTACCCTCTGTCGTTTCCACACCTGCAACAGACAGGTAACAGACAGGTTAACCATTAACCCACTGGCTCATACAGTGACACGGCCGTCCTCTGTCGTTTCCACTGCTGTAACAAATGTTTCACACATTGACCATGAACCAAACAAACTAGTTCATACTGACAGCATGGAAAGGGTGAAGTCAAATAGCAATTCCACTATCTGAGCATAGAGAGGGGACGTCAAAAATGGTAATACAAATGGTTGAGCATGGAAAGGGTGACGTCACATAGTAACAACACCACTATCTGGGCATGGAAAGGGTGACGTCAAATAGCACCATCAATAGTTGAGCCTGGAAAGGGTGACGTCAAATAGTAATATCAATAGTTGAGCATAGAAAGGGGGTAACGTCAAAGAGCAGTACCACCACATCTTTCAACCAATGAATTTTGTGCATTTATGAAACGCTGAAAGAGAGAGAGAGAGAGAGAGAGAGAGAGAGAGAGAGAGAGAGAGAGAAAAAAATAGAGAAATAGAGAGAGAGAGAGGAGAGAGAGAGACAGAACAAAAACATTTCCCTCTTCCTTTCCTGCAAACAAATAGTACACTTTCATTCCTAGTGTGTATCAAATCCAAAGTTAACAAAAACAAATAAATTCGTAACATTTCGTTATGTCCTCACCTCACGCACAGGAGTAATGCAGTAAAGTTAAAAAAAAAAAAAAAAAAAAAAACAAAAACAAAAAAAAAAGACTGACTCGACCATCCACTCAATCAAATGATGACATTGTATTTTTACTGATCTCTTCAACATGCTCGACCATCCACACTCAATAAATGATGACATTGTATTTTACTGATCTCTTCAACATGCGATGAATGATAATATTTATTCAGATATCTCTTATAATGTATTATCTGAAATTTCACTACCCTTCATCTGTCTAATTTTCAATGCTTCCGCGATGAATTTCGCAACTGATTTAATTACAAGTTCATCATCTGATGATAACACGCCAGCGACATTTTGTCTTTCGCTATATCTAACTGGAAAAATGAACAATTTGTCCGCACTTCATTATAAGCAGTACAGTGGAACAGAAAGTGTTCTTTGTCATCAATAATGTGCCTACATGCAGGACAAGGAGATTCTGTGGATGTTTCACATTCTTCAGAATGGAACACATTCTTAAATGAGAAAAACCAGCGATATTTTTCTTTACTTTCCATATCTGAGTGCCAATTCTGTTTAGAAGAACAAATAAGCCTGTCTTTAAATTCCACAATGAACTGTTGCTCATTTCCTACTTCCTGGGTCATCCACACTATTCCAGAATCAGGTATGCACTGATCGCTGGGTGTTCAGGCAGGGTTGTCAAGCAGTGACAAGGCCGATCCCATGAGCGTCTAGAACACATAATCGCCAGTTCCACAGCCCCCCCCCCCCCCCCCTCCACAGTTTCACTAAGTCCTTCTCACCCTCAAACCCTACCGATGAGGGTAGCTGACAAGCACATTTGATACTTTCCGTGCATCCACACTCTCATCTCTCGTCCTCAAGAAAAACTGTAAAATAAAAACAAACATAGTCTCGCAGGATCCACATTTTCATCCCTCGTCCGAACGAATAACTATAAAAAAAAAAAAAAAAAAAGGCTGGCAGGCAATATGCGAAAACATCTCTGGAAACCAAACACAGAAAAGGCTCAAAACGTCACTTCGTTTCTTCACGTCAGGCAAACCGCATAGCCACAAGTCTGCATGTTAAAGGTTCCTTGAGGAAATACTTACAAGAAAAAAAAAAACAGAGAGAGAGAGAGAGAGAGAGAGAGAGAGAGAGAGAGAGAGAGAGAGAGAGAGAGACAGACAGACAGACAGACGGACGGACGGACGGAGACATCTCTACCTTCACTGACATGAACCTTCGTGCAGGACGGCTGATCGCACAGGCCTGCCCTAAAATCTGGGCACAGAGGGAGGGTGTCCCAGCAACTGAAAAACAAACAAACAAACAATAATAACACTGCCACCTCTGTCCAGCAACTGAAAAACAAACAAACAAACAAGGCACTGCCACCTCTGTCCAGCAACTGAAAAACAAACAAACAAACAAACAATAAAAACATTGCCACCTGTGCCCAGCAACTGAAAAACAAACAAACAAACAAACAATAATAACACTGCCACCTCTGTCCAGCAACTGAAAAAAACAACAAACAAACAAGAATAGCCACCTCTCTGTCCAGCAACTGAAAAAAACAAACAAACAAAACAATAAAAACATTGCCATCTGTGACCAGCAGCTGAAGAATGTAACAAACAAAACACATATACGGCATAATACAGCCCGTTTCCTTCTTTCCGAAGTATGTTTCTCTGTCTGTCCGTCTGTAAAACTCGGAAAAAAAGATGACTGCATCTTGGCCCTTTGTGTATGGAAAACAATCGACGGCAAGCGACTATGATGGGAGTTTAACCTGAGACGCAATTTTCGCTTGGGCAATATGACGTGAAGAGCGCAGAGTACTGTCTTTTTGTTGGAGGCTAAGATCAGCAAACCTGTACAAAATGTCCCTTTCTTTGATATTTATTTTAATGTATAAAACGCTGACACACACACGCGCGCGCGCGCGCCCCGGCCACAGAGAGAGAGAGAGAGAGAGAGAGAGAGAGAGAGAGAGAGAGAGAGAGAGAGAGAGAGAGAGAGCACCTAATTACTTAACGCTAACCGAAGGGTTAACTGACGCTAAATTTGGCAGTTTTTTTTTTTTTTTTTTTTTTTTTTTTATTGGCAAGAATACGAATAACAGCAGAACTCCGAATCAATGAAAGGGAATAGAAATACGAAATATTTCTGTTTTTGGTAGTTCTCTATTTGTGTGAAGCTACTTGATAGTCGACATTCTACAAGCGACTGCAAGGTATCTTCTGTTGCGAGCCTCCGAAGATCAATTATACACACGGGAGGGGGGAGGTTCGAAGCACAGTACTTTAGCGAGTTTGGTTTTTCAGTAGCACAGATCAGACACTCGTCGTTATTCCTTCGCTAGGCCCTGTCAAATGCGCATTTTCTTCTTTTTAAAAAATTTTTAAACTTTTCTTCTTACTGTGTTTGATGGGTCTTTCAGCTGAACGTGCGGGGCGAGCAACATTAAGAGTTACGCACCTTTCTATCATTATGGCAGAGGTATGCACCTTGCTTTCATTGTGGCAGCGAAAGTGACCGTTCTCGTTTATTTTTACGACTTTCACAGGCCAACACAGTTCTACACAGGCAAACCCAGTTTTACACAGGCAAACCCAGTTTTACACAGGTGAACACAGTTTTACACAGGCGAACACACTTATTCGGTTTCGATAACGGAGGCCCAAGAAGTTTGTAACCGTAAAAGTGTGTTTATGTTCCGAAATTCTAAGTTATAATACAATCAAATGTCTAAAGTATAAAGTGCCTATACTTTCCATACCTCCGAATGTCCAGTATGTTGTAAGTGTTTTTTCAGAAACAACTGCAAAACTCAAGAGACGACAAATGTAAACACTCACAGATAGCCAAAAGAACAAACTCCGAACCACTACATTTATGAGCATTTAACAATTCATTACTCCCAGAGCTCGTGAAGAACAAAAAGGACAGAAAAAAAAAAAGATACATGAAAACATTTCTTGAATCAAAATTTTATAGATATGTCCCCCCCCCCCCCCCACACACACACACACGCGCGCGCTTTAAAAAAAAAAAAGAAAAGCTCAGTCTATGGAGTAGCTGACATCTATAAAAAAGAAGCAAATACAGCTCTTCTGATTTCTGAAAAGCATCCAAGAAGAAGGGGAGGGGGAGCAGAGACAGACGAAAAGAAGAAGAAGAATAAGAAGAATAAGAAGAAGAAGACGGAGGAGGAGAAAAAAAAAAAAAAAATACAAAAAGACAACTGCATCTAAAGCACTAGCGGGCTAGTAAAGCTCAGTTCGCCAGTCAACACCACCAGTTCCTACACTTCGTGTTTTCTGTCCAAACCATTCCATGAAAATGGCGCTAATGGAAATCCCAGACCCCCAATTTCAAACGAAGGGGCACTGCAGAACACCTGAACGCTCTGCCAGCCTGCCTCACGCTGAAATGGAAAGGAAGGCGTCACACCTACATTCGTGTCTAACCATCACACTATTCAGCAACATTGGGGCCTTGTCAAAGTTTGCACATTTGTAAATGAAATCTCTCTCTCTCTCTCTCTCTCGACCAG
Source organism: Conus betulinus (assembly GCA_016801955.1). Classification (NCBI taxonomy): domain Eukaryota; kingdom Metazoa; phylum Mollusca; class Gastropoda; order Neogastropoda; family Conidae; genus Conus; species Conus betulinus. The sequence goes on along the minus strand of JADBJO010000906.1, from coordinate 497,877 downwards.
CTTGGAAACTTGATATAACAGAAACTGAGCGATTCCATAAAAAAAATATTTGTTCCAGACCTGTGATACAACTTCCTGCTTCCATACTAATACATGTATCTGTAGGTCATACCATTAGTCCGACGATCTCAGTGATACCTGTATCTTTAGGTCATACCGTTAGTCCGACGTTCTCAGTGATATCTGTCTTTTAGGTCATAACATTAGCCCAACGTTCTCATAATGATACCTGTATCTTTGGGTCATACCGTTAGCCCAACGTTCTCAAATGATACCTGTATCTTTGGGTTATACCATTAGCTCGACGATCTCAGTGATACCTGTATCTTTAGGTCATACCATTAGCCCAACGTTCTCATAATGTACCTGTATCTTTGGGTCATACCATTAGCCCAACGTTCTTATAATGATACCTGTATCTTTAGGTCATAACATTAGCCCAAAGTTCTCATAATGATACCTGTACCTTTAGGTCATACCATTAGTCCGAAGTTCTCAAGAGATACCTGTATCTTTAGGTCATACCATTAGTCCGAAGTTCTCATAATGAGACCTGTATCTTTAGGTCATACCATTAGCCCGACGTTCTCATAATGATACCTGTATCTTTGGGTCATACCATTAGCTCGACCATCTCAGTGATACCTGTATCTTTGGGTCATACCATAAGCCCAACGTTCTCATAATGATACCTGTATCTTTGGGTCATACCATAAGCCCAACGTTCTCATAATGATACCTGTATGTTTGGGTCATACCATTAGCCCAACGTTATCATATGATACCTGTATGTTTGGGTCATACCATAAGCCCAACGTTCTCATAATGATACCTGTACCTTCAGGTTATACCATTAGCCCGACGATCTCATACTGATACCTGAGACTTCTGCTATCAGTACATGCTGATTTTCCTTACAGCTGTATCGAGCACCTCTGATATCAGTACCCCTTTATTTTTGTTACATCTATATCTAACATCTCTACCAATACCAATAGCCTACCTGATTATAGCTGTCAAAGCTGAACACGGGGTCTTTATGTGAATACTTTTTTTTTGTATCGCAGCACCAGGCAACATTTTCTAACATTAGTACTTGTGTGTGGTTGTAAAAGCGCTGGTCACAGTTTTGTCACACAAGGAGATCAGTCCGTTTTTTCGTCAAAACACTAACCAGGACTTTCTCCTACCAGTACCTGCTTGTTTTTTTTTTACGGTGAACTTCTCATAATTTTGTGATGACGAAGATGTGATTACTGTCACCAATGCATTACATCTAAAATCTTCCAACCCCCCCCCCCCCCCCCCAAAAAAAAAAAAAAAAAAAAACATTAAATAGATTGACCACGGTTTTCTTATATCGCTATTTTTTTGTTGTTGTTTTTTTTTGTTTAAATCTTTCTCAGTTGTTCGTGACATCAACACTAGTTTATTTTCGTCAAAGCACTAGCCAGGATTTTCTATAGCAAGCTTTTTTTTTTTTTTTTTTTTTTTTTTTTAAAACCGAATGAAGCAGCCATATACTGAAACAAATCTCTCTTTCCATCGAAGCACTAGCATAATGTTCACACTCTAATGGCTTTTGTCCTCAAAGCATTGCTATGGTTCTGAGACCTAGACGTCTCTTTCTGTGAAAGCGTACTGGCGCCTGATGCGACAGGCTCTCTGGCGAGGGCAAACCAGGACTGGGTGATACCGGTACCTGCTGGTGTTTGTCAAAGTATTCCACGCTATAGGCGTTAGAGGGGACTGGGGGAGACACGCCCACCACGGTGGCTGTGGCGCCTGGACTTGCTGCCAGCACCCCCCCGCCAAGACGCTCCTGCCAGGGAGAGGGAGGGGGAGGGGGAGGGGGAAGGTTTGCCACCCAGCACCACAGGTTCTGGAATGGCTGAAGCGTCCCACGGTGGTGAGGGGAAAGGGCACGGTGGTGAGGGGGAGGGCACGGTGGTGTGAGGGGGAGGGGGAGGGGCGCGGTGGTGAAGGGGGGTGGGGGAGGGCACGGGTGAGGGGAAAGAGGGGGAGGAGGGGCGCGGTGGTGAGGGGGGGGGGGGGGAAAGGCACGGTGGTGAGGGGAAAGGGCACGGTGGTGAGGGGAAAGGGCACAGTGGTGAGGGAAAGGGGTGAGAAAGGGCGGTGGTGAGGGGAAAGGGCACGGTGGTGAGGGGAAAGGGCACGGTGGTGAGGGGAAAGGGCACGGTGGTGAGGGGAAAGGGCACGGTGGTGGTGGGGGAAAGGGCACGGTGGTGAGGGGAAAGGGCAGTGGTGAGGGGAAAGGGCGGTGGTGAGGGGAAAGGGCACGGTGGTGAGGGGAAAGGGCACGGTGGTGAGGGGAAGGGCAAGGGGGAAAGGGCACGGTGGTGAGGGGGGAAGGGCAAGGGGAAAGGGCACGGTGGTGAGGGGAAAGGGCACGGTGGTGAGGGGAAAGGGCACGTGGTGAGGGGAAAGGGCACGGTGGTGAGGGGAAAGGGCACGGTGGTGAGGGGAAAGGGCACGGTGGTGAGGGGAAAGGGCACGTGGTGAGGGGAAAGGGCGGTGGTGGTGGGGAAAGGGCACGGTGGTGAGGGGAAAGGGCACGGTGGTGAGGGGAAAGGGCACGGTGGTGAGGGGAAGGGCACAGTGGTGAGGGGAAAGGGCACAGTGGTGAGGGGAAAGGGCACGGTGGTGAGGGAGAGGGGCGGTGGTGAGGGGAAAGGGCACGGTGGTGTGAGGGGAAGGGCACGGGTGAGGGGAAAGGGCACGGTGGTGAGGGGAAAGGGCAGTGGTGAGGGGGAAAGGGCGGTGGTGAGGGGAAAGGGGCACGTGGTGAGGGGGAAAGGGCAGTGGTGAGGGGGGGCAGGTGTGGTGAGGGGAAAGGGCACGGTGGGGGAGGGGTGGTGAGGGGCACGGTGGTGAGGGGAAAGGGCAGTGGTGAGAGGGAAAGGGCACGTGGTGAGGGGAAAGGTGGTGACGGTGGGCACGAGGGGGAAAGGGCACGGTGGTGAGGGGAAAGGGCACGGTGGTGAGGGGAGGGCACGGTGGTGGAGAGAGGGGAAAGGGGGAAAGGGCACAGTGCGAGGGGAAGGCACACGTGGGAGGGCACGGTGGTGAGGGGGGAGGGTACAGTGGTGAGGGGGAAGTGGTGAGAGGAGAGGACACAGTGGTGAGGGGGAGGTGATGAGGGGGGAGGGCACGGTGGTGAGGGGGAGGGTACAGTGGTGAGGGGGAAGTGGTGAGGGGAGAGGGCACAGTGGTGAGGGGGGGTGGTGAGGGCACACGGAGGTGGTGAGGGGGGAGGGCACGGTGGTGAGGGGGAGGGCATGGCGGTGAGGGCACGGTGGTGAGGGTACAGTGGTGAGGGGGAAGTGGTGAGGGGAGAGGGCACAGTGGTGAGGGGGAGGTGGTGAGGGGGGAGGGCACACGGAGGTGGTGAGGGGGGAGGGCACGGTGGTGAGGGGGAGGGCATGGCGGTGAGGGCACGGTGGTGAGGGGGAGGGCATGGTGGTGAGGGGAGAGGGCACAGTGGTGAGGAGGTGGTGAGGGTGAGGGCACGGTGATGAGGAGGGAGGGCACGCACAGGGGCGTGCAGCAGGAAGCAGAACGTGCAGAGAGCGGGCAAGCGCAGGGAAACCAAGGTACCGGACAGAACACAAAGCAAGGGTTAGTTGGCTGGGGGTCACATCCCTGCTCATGCATCAGATTGTAGTACAACGTGGGGGACAGACCACGACACAAAGACCGACAAGCAAGGGTTAGAATCCAGCCAGTATGAACAATGGATGCTGTTGCGTTAAGTAAGCCGAACAACGTTTCTGTGTAGGAACAGTTCACTACCAAGCCAGAATGTCCAGCGGTTGAAAGCTTGGAAAAATGAGGACAAACAAATAACAGCCCACAACGACGACAAAGCAAATGTAAATAACGAACTCCAAGACGAATTCTACTCTAATCAAAGACAAGATCTTCAGTTATGTATTCATAAATGATATCAAAATAAACACTGTGCCCTTTAACTAAAATGACGATCATTAATGACAACAGTAACAATAGTAATACTAATGATAACTCAGCATTCATATAGCTCCTTGCCACAGGTTCGAGGCATTCGACAATCCACATTCTCGAACACGCCAACGGGCTGCCTACCTGGGTAGTGAAGACTGAAGAGCTGCCTGCCGGCGCTTCATTCAGTCGTTTCCCGTGTCATCCAGTCAATATCGTTCAATATCGTTCAATTTTCCTTACTTCCTTCATTCTTTCCATTTCTCGCGCAGAGTGCATGCTATTTGTAACGTGTCATCCATACCAACGGCCAAACTGGCATTCTCCTCCGGATGTTGGTGATGGGATTTTACGTGTGTGCAAGATGTTATGCGTGCGTTCACACGCGGAACCTCGATCATTCAACGGACTATTTGGAAACGGAGTCAGAACCAATGTCAACTCCAAGGAAAAATCCTGCTGTACCGAAACGGCCTGGCGGAGATTTGAACCCGCTACCCCAGGAACACCAAGATTATGAGTCCGGTGCTCTACCAACTGAGCTACTCCAGCCCCCGAGCACACAATCAATATCTAATACTCCGATAAAATACAAACAAACACAAGAGGTTTGGACAGGACACTGCACACGTTGATGAAGTTCATATATCTGAAGTTGAATTATACACTACACCCGTCAGAACCTATCTCTTTTTCGAAAGTTAAAAAAAAAAAGGGAAAAAAAAAAAAAACAAAACACACAAAAAACCAACTACTAATAACTATAATAATAACATGAAACAACAAAGACAATCTCAGAGCAATTCCTTCTGCCCTGCTCTCTCACACTTACTGAAGAATGCACAGAGTTTGTCCCAATTCTCTGAAACTCTGCAGTGGAATATTCAAAGATCAGAGACGCATGAACACTTCGGCTAAACAGCATAACCATCAAATCAACATCGAATCAAACTGTACGAATGAATTTCTCTCTCTCTCTCTCTCTCTCTCTCTCTCTATATATATATATATAGAGAGAGAGAGAGAGAGAGACAAATAGGTATGTGTATGTGTGTGTGTATATATATATATGCATGATTGTATGTATGTATCTATCTATCTATCTATCTATTGATCTATCTATCTATGTATCTATCTATCTATTTATCTATTGATCTATCTATCTATGTATATCAAAGGAAATGAACGGCTTTGGAGAGGCACAGTCTCTCAAGTCCCCAGGGCATGGAGGCAGGGATGCCAGGCCCATCAATTAGCGTGGTTTCCGACCCCCAGAGCGCTGTGGTGTAGAGGGCGCAACCCTTGGCATTTGCTCTCTGATCGTCTGTTTCTTTCTGCCGTCCACGCTGACAAACTGAGTAACATATTGACTTGTATTTCCCTCTGTCGTCCCGTA
>JADBJO010000906.1:470000-487500 GCA_016801955.1 Conus betulinus | reverse complement strand
GGGGGGGGGGGGGGGTGGGGGGGGGGGGGGGGGGGGGGGGGGGGGGGGGGGGGTGGGGGGGGGGGGGGGGGGGGGGGGGGGGGGGGGGGGTGGGAGGGGGGGGGGGGGGGGTGGGGGGGTGGGGGGGGGGGGGGGGGGGGGGGGGGGGGGGGGGGGGGGGGGGGGGTGGGGGGGGGGGGGGGGGGGGGGGGGGGGTGGGGGGGGGGGGGGGAGGGGGGGGGGGGGGGGGGGGGGGGGGGGGGGGGGGTGGGGGGGGGGGGGGGGGGGGGGGGGGGGGGGGGGGGGGGGGGGGGGGGGGGGGGGGGGGGGGGGGGGGGGGGGGGGGGGGGGTGGGGGGGGGGGGTGGGGGTGGGGGGGGGGGGGGGGGGGGGGGGGGGGGGGGGGGGGGGGGGGGGGGGGGGGGGGGGGGGGGGGGGGGGGGGGGGGGGGGGGGGGGGGGTGGGGGGGGGGGGGGGGGGGGGGGGGGGGGGGGGGGGGGGGGGGGGGGGGGGGGGGGGGGGGGGGTGGGGGGGGGGGGGGGGGGGGGGGGGGGGGGGGGGGGGGGGGGGGGGGGGGGGGGGGGGGGGGGGTGGGGGGGGGGGGGGGGGGGGGGGGGGGGGGGGGGGGGGGGGGGGGTGGGGGGGGGGGGGGGGGGGGGGGGGGGGGGGGGGGGTGGGGGGGGGGGGGGGGTGGGGGGGGGGGGGGGGGGGGGGGGGGGGGGGGGGGGGGTGGGGGGTTGGGGGGGGGGGGGGGGGGGGGGGGGGGGGGGGGGGGGGGGGGGGGGGGGGGGGGGGGGGGGGGGTGGGGGGGGGGGGGGGGGGGGGGGGGGGGGGGGGGGGGGGGGGTGGTGGGGTGGTGGGGGGGGGGGGGGGGGGGGGGGGGGGGGGGGGGGGGGGGGGGGGGGGGGGGGGGGGGGGGGGTGGGGGGGGGGGGGGGGGGGGGGGGGGGGGGGGGGGGGGGGGGGGGGGGGGGGGTGGGGGGGGGGGGGGGGGGGGGGGGTGGGGGGGGGGGGGGGGGGGGGGGGGGGGGGGGGGGGGGGGGGGGGGGGGGGGTGGGGAAGAGGGAGAGGGAGAGGGGGGGGGGGAGAGAGAGAGAGAGAGAGGAGGAGAGGGAAGAGAGAAGAGAGCAGAGAGATGAGAGATCGCGTGGGAGATATCGTGCCTACAGACAACAAAAAATGGGTACAGTACCTTGGGGAAGATAATTTGTGTAGGCTGCCGACATCATGTCGGCTGCTATCTACAACAACAAACACAAAGCATGCACTGAATAACATTCATAAATCACACAGGACATGCACACAATCCATGTATCTATACAGAGGGGGGGGGGAGGGGGGAGGGGAGGGGGGAGAGAGAGAGAGAGAGGACGAGAGAGAGAGAGAGAGTACACAAAGAACAACTTACATGTCACGAAGCACGTACAGCGTAACGTTTCGCACAAGACATACAAGATGCTCTCAATCTACACACATGTATAGATGTAACGAAAGGCATGCGTTTCAAGCGACAACATGACGCGAAGTGTGCACTCAATTAACATATCTACCACAAAAGCTCGCACTCAATAACATCAACAACAAAGCATTCGCTCACTGAGATGCATTACACTCAGCACGGTATGAATTACATTCATGCACAACACAAAGACTACACTCAAATAACATACAGGAAGACAAAACACAGCATGCGCTCAATAACGTACAGGCGTCACACAAAACATACCCCTCAACTGCAAAAACAAACAAAACACGAGTCATGCACTAAATCGAACTTCATACAAACATTACTCAAAACACGCGCACAACAACATACATAACACAGGGCGTGCATTTACTGGCATACAGACATAATGCCAGCACTCAACTGCAATCAGGGTGTTCTTAAAGTAGCATCCACACAATGCACAATACAGGCATTCAATGATTCATAACATGCAATCGTTAACACACACATCTCACAACGTATTCACGCAGTTACGTACCACAAAGCATGCACTCAAATACGTACCACGAAGCATGCGCTCAAATACATATTACAGAACATGCACTCAAATGGGTATCACAAAGCATGCACTCAAAATACGTACCACAAAGCATGCGCTCAATTACGTATCACAAAACATGCACTCCATCACACAAAGCATGCACTCAAATATGTACCACAAAACATGCACTCAAATGCGTACCACACAAAAATGCACTCAAATGCGTACCATAAAGCATGCACTCAAATACATACCTCATAGCGTGCACTCAAATACATACCACAAAGCATGCACTCAATTACGTACCACAAAGCAAGCACTCAAATACACATACCACAAAAGCATGCACTCAAACACGTACCACAAAGCATGCATGCACTCAAACACGTACCACAAAGCATGCACTCAATTACAAATCACAATTCACCCGCATGCATTTGACTACACTTAACAAAACATGAACGCGGTAACATAATGTACCTAACACCAAGCCCTCCACGTAACAGGCACGTACACAGTACGCACCGTGTAACACACACGCCAGGTGTTCGTTAAAGTGTCATGAAAAAAGCCACCTCTGGCTTATGACGGATTACCAGCCCTCTTGGTACGCTAGTGTTCAATATCGTCCCTAAGAACGTAGGAGAAAGAACACAAGAGGATTACGATAATACTGATAAAGACGCTTTTGCCATTTGGGACAAACATAAAGGGTTCCTCCTCGTGTTCGGTTCTTTCCAGGATCTTCTCTCTCTTACAGAACAGGGATAAGAACGACTGGATCTTGGAGAGGGGCTCGGTATGGAATGCTGTTACGGACTACCATTGTTCTGACAAAAAGACTGGTGGATGACAGACCAGAGTGCCATTGTTCCGACGAAGAGACTGGTGGCATAACGTACCAGAGCGCCATCGTCCTGACAAAGAGACTGGTGGCATAACGTACCTGAGTGCCATTGTTCTGACAAAGAGACTGTGGCGTAACATACCAGAGTGCCATTGTCCTGACAAAGAGACTGGTGGCATAATAACGTACGTGAGTGCCATTGTCCTGACAAAGAGACTGGGGGCATAAAATACCAGAGTGCCATTGTCCTGACAAAGAGACTGGTGGCGTAACATACCAGAGTACCATTGTCCTGACAAAGAGAATGGTGGCATAACATACCTGAGTGCCATTGTCCCGACAAAGAGACTGGTGGCACAACGTACCTGAGTGCCATTGTCCTGACAAAGAGACTGGTGGCATAACATACCAAAGTGCCATTGTCCTGACAAAGAGACTGGGGGCATAACGTACCTGAGTGCCATTGTTCAGACAAAGAGACTGTGGCGTAACATACCAGAGTGCCATTGTCCTGACAAAGAGACTTGTGGCATAACGTACCAGAGTGCCATCGTTCAAAGAGACTGGTGGCATAACGTACCTGAGTGCCATTGTCCTGACAAAGAGACTGGTGGCATAACATACCAGAGTGCCATTGTCCTGACAAAGAGACTGGTGGCATAACGTACCTGAGTGCCATTGTCCTGACAAAGAGACTGTGGCATAACAAAGTACCTGAGTGCCGTCGTTCAGACAAAGAGACTGGTGGCATAACGTACCTGAGTGCCATTGTCCTGACAAAGCGACTGGTGGCATAACATACCAGACTGCCATCGTTCAGACAAAGAGACCGGCGAGTTGCGAAGTGCGGCAACTGCAGGCGGAGATCTCAGCCGCCAATTTTCGTTCTTCATTGTCGTTGTCCGACCCGAGTGTTAAGTTTATCTCGCCTGAAGAAGACATCACGAGGTCGAAACGCGTCGTGTTTTGTCTTGCGGTTCGCTTGGTCTACGTTGTTCGGTGGCGTCATGATAGTGACTTTTTAACATTCTCTCTACAGAGACCCATGGCACTGTGTGAAGGCCAGCCTGGTTAAATAAAAGCACAGCGCACTGGGAGACTGTGAGGACGCGGCTGACTTTTGGTACCGGGTAGGAAACAAATGCTATGGACCCACAGTTTTAAATCAATGTCGGCGAACCGCCCAGAGAAACGTGGACAAACGAGTCACAAGACAAAACGCAACGCGTTTCGACCTCTTAGGTCTTTCTTCAGGTGAGACACAAAACAAAATAACGAAAATTCACTTAAAACTTTGATCGCTTCAGAGTTCAGCGCAAGGAAGAAGGCGTTGAACGCCTTCATTTCTTCATTCAACGCCTTCTTCCTTGCGCTGAACTCTGAAGCGATCAAAGCTAAGTGAAATTTCGTTATTTTCTTTGTCTGTGTCTCACCTGAAGAAGACCTAACAGGTCGAAACGCGTTGTGTTTTTGTCTTGTGACTCGTTTGTCCACGTTTCTCTCTGGGCGGTTCGCTGACATTTATTTAAGATTTGTTTAGATTTCCGCCTGCAGTCGTCTCGCTTTGCTACTAGATCCATAGTTTAAGTCAATGTACGTCAATACAGTTTAAAAAAAGGTATATGAAATGCTAACTGGGTGGGGGTGGGTGGGTGGGGGGGGACTCTCTACCATTTGAGTGTCAACCTTGCACGAGCTTGGGTCTGATAACAGCGAACAGAGTACACTCTATTCGCCATAGCATTCAGGTAACAGACATATAAATAACCCAGTGCATATCATCATGCACGAATTACACAACGCTTACAGTCAACATACAAATCATGCAGTCCAAATACATACACATGCAAAACACAAATCTGACACACACACACACACACACACACACACACACACACACACACACACACACACACACACACACTTTGTACCACACACACTTTGTAACAGACATACATACGCACAACGAAAATTGTACACTCAACATATGCCCAAAATCAATATTACGCTTACACTCAAGAAACATACAGATGACATACACAAACAACATGCGTAACGCAAAGCTGACAATCAACACACGTGTATGCACAATGGCACTCATGAACAATCCATGAACATTTTTATGTCGGTGCAGCAAATGCGAGAGAGAGAGAGAGAGAGAGAGAGAGAGAGAGAGAGAGAGAGAGAGAGAGAGAGAGAGAGAGAGACAGACAGACAGACAGACAGACAGACAGATCAAGAGTTCTATTTGACTTATTCCAAATGTTCCACGAACAACAAGAGTTCTATCTGACTCATTCTAAATGTTCCACGAACAACAAGAGTTCTATTTGACTTATTCTAAATGTTCCACGAATAACGAGAGTTCTATTTGACTTATTCTAAATGTTCCACAAACAACAAGAGTTCTATCTGACTTATTCAAAAGTTCCACAAACAAGAAGAGTTCAATTTGACTTATTCCGAAGTTCCACAAACAACAAGAGTTCTAGTTGACTTATTCCAAATATTCCACGAACAACAAGAGTTCCATTTGACTTATTCCAAATGTTCCACGAACAACAAGAGTTCTATTTGACTTATTCTAAATGTTCCAACGTTCAGAAGCTGCCCGCCAAAATTCAAAACATCAACGTCATCAATATCTGTGGATTATTGAGATCCGATCCCAAGAACCTGAAAAAAACACCAGGATCCTCTCCAAGGTTTTGTGCTTATAATACGGATGAACACGTTACCTTTCTACTTTCAATCTAGAGAACCAGTTTTGTGAGCGGGGGGAGGGGGTTAGGGGAGGTGAGCAGGAGTGGTGGTGGGGAGTGTAGTTGTAGCACTCGCCCACCGTTTAGTTTTGTTTAAAACACACACACACACACACACACACACACATGCGCGCGCGCATGTATGCGCGCGACAACCTAAAATTTGTTGACAGAGAGAGAGAGAGAGAGAGAGAGAGAGAGAGAGAGAGAGAGAGAGAGAGAGAGAGAGAGAGAGAGAGAGAGATTGATTGATTGTCTTTTGTTTAACGGTCATTCGCTCCTCCACATGCAACACACACGCCAGCCAAAAACAAAGGGCCAAACTTCTACAAAGAAAAAAAAACCACATTAAAGAAGCCATGAACAATGCAACAATCAAAAACTGAAGAGTCATTTACATATAAGAAAAAACGGAACAACAGCAAAGAAGAAGAGAAGAGAAGAAGAAGAAGAAAAAAAGCACACCAATGTTTATCCCTTTATTCCCACACAGGCCCACAACATCTCCAGTCACAATGTCCCCGACCCTCTTCTCTAACGTAAAGGAAGGCAAGAGAAATCTCCTCCCCCCCCCCCCCCCCCATCCCCCCTTATCCTCTTCCTGTAGCGCAAAAATATGCAAAAGAACACGAGAGAGAGAGAGAGAGAGAGAGAGAGAGAGAGAGAGAGAGAGAGAGAGAGAGAAGACACACAGACACAGACACAGACAGCTCTACCTATCGTAACTTACACCCGAAAAGAAAGGAGAGGGACGAGACAAATGGACACACATAATACAGGTACACACAGGCAAACACACACCCTCTTTCTAAGGGTTAAACGAAAAGCACAAAGAAACAACAACAACAGCACCACCACCACAACAACAAGATACCACACACACACACACACACACACACCTTGAAGGAAAAAGTAACAAAAAGTGCAGGACTCACAGGTAAGAGGTTGAACGTCTGTACACACACACACACACACACACACACACACACTGACAGGTGAGGGGTAGGACGACTACACACACACACAGACTCACAGATGAGGGTGGAGGACGACTGTACACACACAGAGACTGACAGGTGAGGGGTAGAACGACTAAACACCCACACACACAGACTCACAGATGATGGTGGAGGACCACTGTACACACACACACACAGACTGACAGGTGAGGGGTAGGACCACTGTACACACACACAGACTGACAGGTGAGGGGTAGGACCACTGTACACACACACAGACTGACAGGTGAGGAGTAGGACCACTGTACACACACACAGACTGACAGGTGAGGGGTAGGACCACTGTACACACACACAGACTGACAGGTGAGGAGTAGGACCACTGTACACACACACAGACTGACAGGTGAGGAGTAGGACCACTGTACACACACACAGACTGACAGGTGAGGGGTAGGACCACTGTACACACACACAGACTGACAGGTGAGGAGTAGGACCACTGTACACACACACAGACTCACAGATGATGGTGGAGGACCACTGTACACACACACAGACTGACAGGTGAGGGGTAGGACCACTGTACACACACACAGACCGACAGGTGAGGAGTAGGACCACTGTACACACACACACAGACTGACAGGTGAGGAGTAGGACCACTGTACACACACACAGACTCACAGATGATGGTGGAGGACCACTGTACACACACACAGACTGACAGGTGAGGAGTAGGACCATTGTACACACACACAGACTGACAGGTGAGGGGTAGGACCACTGTGACACACACAGACTGACAGGTGAGGAGTAGGACCACTGTACACACACACAGACTCACAGATGATGGTGGAGGACCACTGTACACACACACAGACTGACAGGTGAGGGGTAGGACCACTGTACACACACACAGACTGACAGGTGAGGAGTAGGACCACTGTACACACACACAGACTGACAGGTGAGGAGTAGGACCACTGTACACACACACAGACTGACAGGTGAGGGGTAGGACCACTGTACACACACACAGACTGACAGGTGAGGAGTAGGACCACTGTACACACACACAGACTCACAGATGATGGTGGAGGACCACTGTACACACACACAGACTGACAGGTGAGGGGTAGGACCACTGTACACACACACACAGACTGACAGGGAGGAGTAGGACCACTGTACACACACACAGACTCACAGATGATGGTGGAGGACCACTGTACACACACACAGACTGACAGGTGAGGGGTAGGACCACTGTACACACACACAGACTGACAGGTGAGGGGTAGGACCACTGTACACACACACAGACTGACAGGTGAGGAGTAGGACCACTGTACACACACACAGACTCACAGATGATGGTGGGGGACCACTGTACACACACACAGACTGACAGGTAAGGGGGTAGGACGGGTGTACACACACACACAGACTGACAGGTAAGGGGGTAGGACGGGTGTACACACACACACACAGACTCACAGGTAAGGGGGTAGGACGGGTGCACACACACACACACAGACTGACAGGTAAGGGGGTAGGACGGGTGTACACACACACAGACTCACAGGTAAGGGGGTAGGACGACTGTACACACACACAGACTCACAGGTAAGGGGGTAGGACGGGTGTACACACACACAGACTGACAGGTAAGGGGGTAAGACGGGTGTACACACACACAGACTGACAGGTAAGGGGTAGGACGGGTGTACACACACACAGACTGACAGGTAAGGGGGTAGGACGGGTGTACACACACACAGACTGACAGGTAAGGGGGTAGGACGGTGTACACACACACAGACTGACAGGTAAGGGGGTAGGACGGGTGTACACACACACAGACTGACAGGTAAGGGGGTAGGACGGGTGTACACACACACAGACTGACAGGTAAGGGGGTAGGACGGGTGTACACACACACAGACTGACAGGTAAGGGGGTAGGACGGATGTACACACACACAGACTGACAGGTAAGGGGGTAGGACGGGTGTACACACACACAGACTGACAGGTAAGGGGTTAGGACGGGTGTGTACACACACACAGACTGACAGTAAGGGGGTAGGACGGGTGTACACACACACAGACTCACAGGTAAGGGGGTAGGACGGCTGCTGCTGCTGCTGCAGGTGCATGAGCGTGGCTTGCTGGTAGGCGGCGGTGGCAGTGACGGGGAGGGGGGGCTGGTACAGCGTGGTCAGTGCCCCCCCACCCCCCTTGCTTCCCAGGCTGGCCCCGCCCCTCCATCGCCAGGCGTTTTTGTAGGGAGGGATGACGTAGGACGGCTGAGGGGTCACGTCATGGCACGTCACGTCACGCAGCCGCGGCGCAGGACGATGCAGGTCCGCAGAGGAGGGGGTAAGCGTGGGGGATTGGGATGTGGGGGGAAGGGGGGGACGGACGAAAGAAGACGAGATGGTGGGTGGTGGTGGGGGGAAGGGGGGTGAAAAAAGGGGAGAGAGAGAGAGAGAGAGAGAGAGAGAGAGAGAGAGAGAGAGAGAGAGAGAGAGGCACAAGATTAAAAAAAAAAAAATAAGGAGACAATGATTCATCAATACTTTTGTTTAGCATTATTATCATTGTTTGATGATACCTTGATGATGTTAAATCATCATCGTCATCATTATCATCATCCATCACATGACCATTCATTTTCAAAGCATCAGGCCCAGTGGTCTAAGCACGCATCCATAAACACACGTCCGCCATGAGTTTACCATGAAAATGCCATACTCATACTACGGCTTGTTGACAGTCTTACCCAATGGCCTGTTGACAGTCTTATATACTATGGCTTGTTGACAGTCTTATACTATGGCTTGTTGACAGTTTTATTCTATAGCCTTCCGACAGTCTTATACTACGGCTTGTTGACAGTCTTATACTATGGCTTGTCGATAGTCGTATACTATTGCTTGTTGACAGTCTCATACTATGGCTTCTTGACAGTCTCATATACTATTGCTTGTTGACAACCTAATACTATGGCTTGTTGACAGTCTTATACTATGGCATGTTGACAGTCTCATGCTATGGCCTGTTGACAGTCTTATACAATGGTTTCTTGACAGTCTCATACTATGGCTTGTTGACAGTCTTGTACTATGGCTTGTTGACAGTCGCATATTATGGCTTGTTGACAGTCTCATTCTATGGCTTGTTGATAGTATTATACTACTGGCTTGTTAACAGTCTCATTCTATGGCTTGTTGATAGTATTATACTATGGCTTGTTGACAGTCGTATACTACGGCTTTACAGTCGTATACTATGGCTTGCCGACAGTCTCATACTATGGCTTGTTGACAGTCTTATACTATGGCTTGTTGACAGTCTTATACTATGGCTTGTTGATAGTCGCATATTATGGCTTGTTGACAGTCGTATACTATGGCTTGTTGACAGTGTTGTACTATGGCTTGTTGACAGTGTTGTACTATGGCTTGTTGACAGTCTCATACTATGGCTTCCTGACAGTCTCATACTATGGCTTCCTGACAGTCTCATACTATGGCTTGTTGACAGTCTCATACTATGGCTTGTTGACAGTCTCATACTATGGCTTGTTGACAGTCTTATACTATGGCTTGTTGACAGTCTCATACTATGGCTTGATGACAGTCTCATACTATGGCTTGTTGACAGTCTCATATCATGGCTTGTTGACAGTCTTATACTATAGCTTGTTGACAGTCTTATAGAATGGCTTGCTGACAGTCTCATTCTATGGCTTCTTAATAGTCTTATACAATGGCTTGTTGACAGTCGTGTACTATGTCTTGTTGACAGTCTCATACTATGGCCTGACAGTCTCATACTATGGCTTGCCGACAGTCTCATACTATGGCTTGTTGACAGTCATATACTATGGCTTGTTGACAGTCTTATACTATGGCTTGTTGATAGTCGCATATCATGGCTTGTTGACAGTCGTATACTTTTGCTTGTTGACAGTCTCATACTATGGCTTGTTGACAGTCTCATACTATGGCTTGTTGACAGTCCCATACTATGGCTTGTCGACAGTCTCATACTATGGCTTATTGACAGTCTTATACTATGGCCTGTTGACAGTCTTGTACTATGGCCTGTAACAGTCTTCCGGCCACTGTGACCGCTCCTTTCCTTTTCCCTGTCCAGTCCCTGTTATGTCTCATCCACTGTGAACTTCACACACACACACACACACACACACACACACACACACACACACACACACACACGCACGCACGCACACACACACACGCACACACTGTCAAACTAAACGCATGCATACCATGACCCTGTCCTAACTTGCCGCATAATCTTTATCACAAAAAGGGGACAAGGCTACAGTTGGCTATCATTCTTATACATGCAAGTTATCTTCTGCACTTACTTCGTGGCTAGGCGAAATTAAGATTACGGAGGACTTTGAGATTTACATGACATTTTGACATGACTCGTGATCAGGTGAGAGAGAGAGAGAGAGAGAGAGAGAGAGAGAGAGAGAGAGAGAGAGAGAGAGAGAGAGAGAGAGAGAGAGAGAGAGAGACGGGGCATCTAACAGGACAAGACTTCCTAACCGACTGAAGTCAGGGGCAGCTCTAATCGTACTACAGTGTCGTCCCACTCAACGACATATGTTTTGTTATCGTCATCATTGTTCTTGATGTTATGCCAATCGCCGCCACTGATAATTATGATTATCACTGCGGCAGTCCGGACCGTGCCAAAGCCATAGAGTGCTTTCCCCAGTTCTCCTGACGCACAATACATGCTGCTCACGACCACAAGGCAAAGGCCGGTAACCCTAGACATCTGAATCAAAACGATCACTCAGACGGGTACATTTCTGACCTTGACCTCGTGTCGAGGTGGCTTGGTAAAGGTGGCGAGCTTGTTCCCTTTTCTTCCTCCTTTCCTCCCATCTCTCCTCCCCCACCCCCATCTTTCCCCTTATCTCTCCTCCTTTCCCCCCACATCTTTCCCCTTATCTCTCCTCCTTTCCCCTATCTCTGCCCTTTCCTCTTATCTCTCCTCCTTTCCCTCTATCTCTCCTCCTTTCCCCTCATCTCTCCTCCTTTCCTTTCCCCCATCTTTCCCCTCATCTCTCCTCCTTTCTCCCCATCTTTTCCCCTTATCTCTCCTCCTTTCCCCTTATCTCTCCTCCTTTCTCCCCATCTTTCCCCTCATCTCTCTCCTGCTTTCCCCCCACTTTCCCCTTATCTCTCCTCCTTTCCCCTTATCTCTCCTCCTTTCTTTCCCCCCCATCTTTCCCCTATCTCTCCTGCTTTCCCCCCCACTTTCCCCTTATCTCTCTTTCCTTTCCCCTTATCTCCTCCTCCTTCCCCCATCTTTCCCCTTATCTCTCCTCCTTTCTCCCCATCTTTCCCCTATCTCTCCTCCTTTCCCCCCATCTTTCCCCTTATCTCTCCTCCTTTCCCCCATCTTTCCCCTTATCTCTCCTCCTTTCCCTTTATCTCTCCTCCTTTCCCCTTATCTCTCCTTCCACCATCTTTTCCCCTACCTCTCTCCCTCTTCCCCCCATCTTTCCCCTTATCTCTCCTCCTTTCCCCCATCTTTTCCCCTTATCTCTCCTCCTTTCCCCCATCTTTCCCCTTATCTCTCCTCCTTTCCCTTTATCTCTCCTCCTTTCCCCTTATCTCTCCTTCCACCATCTTTTCCCCTACCTCTCCTCCTTCCCCCCATCTTTCCCCTTATCTCTCCTCCTTTCTCCCCCCATCTTTCCCCTTATCTCTCCTCCTTTCCCCCATCTTTCCCCTTATCTCTCCTCCTTTCCCTTTATCTCTCCTCCTTTCCCCTTATCTCTCCTTCCACCATCTTTTTCCCCTACCTCTCCTCCTTCCCCCCATCTTTCCCCTTATCTCTCCTCCTTTCTCCCCATCTTTCCCCTTATCTCCTCCTCCTTTCCCCCATCTTTCCCCTTATCTCTCCTCCTTTCCCTTTATCTCTCCTCCTTTCCCCCCTTATCTCTCCTTCCACCATCTTTTCCCCTACCTCTCCTCCTTCCCCCCATCTCTTCCCCTTATCTCTCCTCCTTTCTCCCATCTTTCCCCTTATCTCTCCTCCTTTCTCCCCATCTTTCTCCTTATCTCTCCTCCTTTCTCCCCATCTTTCGCCTTATCTCTCCTCCTTTCCCTTTATCTCTCTCCTCTTTTCCCCCCATCCTTCCCTTTATCTCTCCTCCTTTCCCCCCATCCTTCCCTTTATCTCTCCTCCTTTCCCCCTAACTTCCCCCTAACTTCCCCCTTAGCTCTCCTTTCCCCTTAACTCTCCTCCTTTTCCTTGATCTTTCCCCCCCATCTCCCCTCCTTTCCCCTTATCTCTCCTCCTTTCCCCCCTTATCTCCCCTCCTCCTCCTTTCCCCTTATCTCTCCTCCTTTCCTATTATCTCCTCCTTTCCCATTATCTCCCTCCTTTCCCCCTTATCTCCCCTCCTTTCCCCATTATCTCTCCTCCTTTCCTATTATCTCCTCCTTTCCCATTATCTCCCTCCTTTCCCATTATCTCTCCTCCTTTCCCATTATCTCCCCTCCTTTTTCCCTTATCTCTCCTCCTTTCCCCCTTATCTCCCCTCCTTTCCCATTATCTTTTCTCCTTTACAGTTATCTTTCCTCCCTCCCTCCTTTTCCCTCTAATCTTTCTTTTCTCCTTCCCCCCTTTTACTCTCTCCTTCTTTCTTTCTTCTTGTCTCCTTTATCTGTCCGTTCTCCCTTTTCTTTCCTTTCCTCCCTCCCTCCTTTTCTGTTATCACCCCCCCCCCCCCCTCCCCCAGTTTTCTCTCTCCTCCTTCTTCTCCACCGACTGTCTCCTTACTCTTCGTCTTTCAACCCCCCCTTTTTTTTTTTATTTCCTTCTTCCTTCCTTTTCCCCCTTCTCTTTCCTTTCTCCATTCTTCCTTTTCTTTGCATCCTCCTTTCCGTTTTCTTCCCTCTCTTTCCTCCTTCCCCCTCCCCCCCCCCCCCCCCCTTTTTTTTTTGTTTTTTTTTTTAAATATTTGTTCCTTTCCTGCTTTTCTTTAATTCATCCTCCATCATTTCCTCCTTTCTCACACCCATTCCGCCCATCATCATGCCCAGCCTGAATGACGCCACACAGCCTCCTCCTCTGCCTTACACTCACGGTGCAGCTCATAAACAAGGAGAAACTGTGGCGATAAATACGATGGTACTGAACGTAAAACATAGCAATCAACAATGCTTTGCACAATACCTCAGCCATGACAATAAACCCCATCATATTGCAAACACTACAGGGCGAGGCATACACTATACTGTCAACCCAACTGCAGTAGTGATATACAATGCTGTCAACTGCAGCAGTGATGTACAATGCTGTCAACTGCAGCAGTGGTGTACAACGCTGTCAACGCAACTGCAGCAGTGGTGTACAACGCTGTCAACGCAACTGCAGCAGTGGTGTACAACGCTGTCAACGCAACTGCAGCAGTGATGTACAGCGCTGTCAACGCAACTGCAGCAGTGATGTACAACGCTGTCAACCAACTGCAGCAGTGATGTACAGCGCTGTCAACGCAACTGCAGCAGTGGTGTACAGCGCTGTCAACCAACTGCAGCAGTGATGTACAACGCTGACAACCAGCTGCAGCAGTGATGTACAACGCTGTCAACCAACTGCAGCAGTGATGTACAACGCTGTCAACCAACTGCAGCAATGATGTACAACGCTGTCAACCAACTGCAGCAGTGATGTACAACGCTGCCCACAGACAGTGCCAGTCCCTGCAGACCACTGCCAGTAGAGGGGAGCGTTGCAGCATCACATGACCAACGTCTATGGCGGCAGACAAGGGCTGTCCGGTGGGTGGGGTGGGGACTGCCAGGACCAGGGGGGTTTGAACAGGCATGAAGACAGGGTTGAGTGGAACACACGTGGAGTGTGCGGAAAAGGATCACACAGACTGGGGTCCGTGTGTGTGTGTGTGTGTGTGTGTGTGTGTGTGTGTGTGTGTGTGTGTGTGAGTGAGTGAGCGAGCTTGCACGCGTGACTACGAGTCTCTGTTAACGTACGTGTCTGTGTGTGTGTCTGCTCTTGCGAACTACTGTCACACAACGTCGCATTTCTACTTTCGCTGGAAAGGATGTTTCAAATGTTTAGAAGATCGTGAAGAAAAGTGTTGTTTGTGGGGGGGAACTGTCATTCAGCCGTAATGGGGCATTGAGCCCCAAAACCTCTGCCCCTGCGAAATCACTGGCAGTCCCTCCACAGTTGCCGTCTTTTTGTTCGTTCGCTTGCGTGTTTTTTTTTTTTGTTTTTGTTTTTTGTTTTCAGACAAATTCCACTTTTAGAGGCTCGTTTTCTTTTTTTTTTTTTTTTTTTTTTTTTTTTTTTTTTTTCAAACCAAACCAGCACACCACTATGGGACACCTGGCTTGAAGATACGGTCTGGATCAATGTGTGAGACCACTGACATCACACTGGACAATTAAAGCCACTGTGGCAAAAAAAAAAAAAAAAAAAAAAAAAGCCTTGCTGGTCATGTGACCGTGTAAAGCCCCCCCCCCCCCTCTCCCCGCCCCCCAGCCTCCAATCCCTCCCCCCCGCCTCCACCCCCCCCCCCCTTCCCCCTAGTCCAGAGGACAGCCAAAAAGTCTGAGAGGCCCCCCGCAGACAGCCCCAGTCTACAGCTACATGCAACAAGCGTGGACAGAACAACAATACCAGAACGAGCTCGTCAGCCGAGTCCCGCAGTCGCTTCTTGCTTTGGGGCACGACCTCAACCACTGGCGGCTAATTAGTATGCACAGCACATGGTGACACGGGCCAATGAAATGTCAGCAGCGGGGCAGGGGCAGGTGGTAGCACACACAACAGCAAGCGGCAAGGCATGACGGGACGGTGATGGAAGAAACCAAAGAGAAAGAGAGAGAGTGAGAGAGAGAGAGGCAGAAGGCACCATTGATAAATAAGTCGTCAACATGCAAGTACAATAACGATAATAATAATAATAATAATAACATAACAACGCTGATGGTTAAATCCTCACAAAAAAAGCAAACTATGTTGCAGATGACGTCATGCTGGTGTGATGAACAACTTAGGTGCTGTGTGTCTAACCGAGGGAAGGGATGAAAAAAAAAAAAAGAAGAAAAGAAAGAAAATTGGTACCGTTTCCTCCCCAGCACAGATAGATACACAAAGAAAGGAAGGGAAGTGGTACCGTTTCCTCCCCAACAAAGATACACAAAGAAAGGGAGGAAAGTGGTACCGTTTCCTCCCCAACAAAGATACACAAAGGCATGAAGGAAAAACGAGTCCAGCAGGGAAGCCAGCGTGGACCTGGCCCAGACTCAGCGCCTTGCCGGCGCTGTCCATGAGATGAGGGAACCACTTCTACTTTGCACAGACTGGTGGGGGATGGGGCTGTCCAGTGGGGGATGGGGGTGGGGGGGGGGGGGGGGGGGGGGGTCTGGTTCAGATCAGCGTCCACTGCGGTCTGCTCAGAGCCATCACGTTCTAAACCCACCCTAAGAACTCCCCACGGCAGTCGGCACCATTACAGGGCTCAGGGAAAGCGTGTGCCGCGCTCCGGACCAAAACGACAGACACTGACAGGTCTTTTTCATGATCACGTAACAACAAACAAAACAAAATATAGAAACAAATAGATAAACAAATGAATCAATAAAGGAATAAAAACACAGCATCACGTAATACAGAAGTCATCTATTCCCATGATTTTCAGCGGTCAGGGCAGGCACAAGCAGCAGCGGTGGGGTGGGAACTGCGGTGGAGGAGGGGGGGGGGGGAAGGTAAAGGTGAAGGTCCATGAAGAACGAGGAACGTCTGTCTGGCGCTACGCCAACAGTCCGGTTTACAGTCCGCGCACAACTGAAATGGGCCAACAGGGAACGTGCATTTTGCATTTTGTTTTTTTTGTTTCAGCTTAGAAAAAAATCGAAATAAAGAGAGAGAGAGAGAGAGAGAGAGAGAGAGAGAGAGAGAGAGAGAGAGAGAGAGAGAGAGAGACAGAGAGAGAGAGAGAGACAGAGCCTAACGGACTCGATGAACATTTCAATTCGTGCCAGCACAGCCATTGACAGAGAGAGAGAGAGAGAGAGAGAGAGAGAGAGAAGTTCAGAGGCGTCCAGTGCCCGGCAGACTGTTGGCGGAGGGCAAGGAGGAAACGGCGCGCTCTTCTCCTTTCGTTCTGTCTAGTAGAATGGGGCGGTGAATGAAGGGGTGGAGGGGAGCGGGTGGGGGGTGGGGGAGGGAGGAATGGTTCCCACTATACCCTTGTTTGGTAATTTTCTTGAGGAAAGAAAGACAGCCCCGCACGAAAGAAAATGCAGCAGTGTGCGTGCAGTCGGAAGGCCACAGCGGTTTTTTTTTTTTCCTACATTATTTTCCGTTTATGTCTTACCTGGGGAGGAAAAAGGGGGGGGGGGGGGGGGGGGGGGGGTATGTTTTTCAACTGTCCCTTGAATTTTGCGTTAGCTATTCGTGACGTACGCGAGTCTGTGTGAACGTTTCCACCGCTTCAGAACAGTCCGACCAGAGATGACGCTTCGAGGCTAAAGACAGTGGAGGTCTGACGGCAGAACACCTCCACGTCAACCGATCAACAGAGAGAGAGAGAGAGAGAGATGGAACCTGTGTTCCTATGGCAACCCTTCATGGCACTGGGGTCAGAAAAACGAACAAAGACAAACGAACAAACCGGTTTCGGTTGTTTACTAAATGAGATGAAATTATCACACAATGGTATGGTGGCCGATAAAAGTTTATAAGCAAGTACAAGCGAACAGATAACCAATCCAGAAACAAAAGCTAAAGTATGCTATAGGAGACAGATTTTTGGCAAAATAAGGAACTAAAATGAAATAATGGAAGACGCTAAAAGAAAGAGAGAGAGAGAGAAGAGATACCAATAAGCATGACAGGAAAAAGAAGCAAATAAAACAAAATAAAACGAGA
>JADBJO010000906.1:450000-465000 GCA_016801955.1 Conus betulinus | reverse complement strand
GGCTGAGGCGCCTGGTGACGTCGTAGTGTGCAGTCGGTGGCTGGTACACCCAGTGATTCATTGCAAATGGTCTAGGTCTTCTATTCAACTCTCTAGACTCTCTGAGCTGGCTCCAATGGTTTTGTTCGCCAGGCGTCCCGTCTAGAACGCTGATAATGCTGACACACAGATCAACAATACATCACCCCCAAAATAATGATAATAATAATAATGATAAATAAATGAAATGAAAATAAATGAAATAACCAAAAAAAAAAAAAAAACAAAAAAACCCCAAAAAACCGTGCGTCTACCAGTTAGTACACTTGTACAGAGCTGTGGATTCCCCACACACAAGTGGTGGACAAGACCCCACAAACACGGAGACCACGTGCCATGCAGGAGAAACATGGGGGACGGGCTAAGAAGGAAATGTGGGTGCAGAAGACGAAGGATGAATGCTACTTTGATGAGAGGAGGAAGGGGGCACAAAACGGAGCTCTACAAACCCCATAGCAAGAACAAGATCAGCTACACAGCAAGGTGCTACAAACCAAGATCCCAACCCAATACAGCAGGAGAGAGAGAAAAAAAAAAGGGACTGAAAACACAGGAAAAGAAAGAGGGAGGGAGAGAGAGAGAGAGAGAGAGAAGAGCAGGCGGCAGGCACCCCTACCACAGCCTGGGGTGCAGCAGCAGCGGTGGCGTTAGCTCGTGCCTGAGCGGCCTTTAGCTGAGACTGAAGGTGAGGCGGCGGGTGAAAATATTTACACGACTCCCGCGTACACTTGTTCTTCACATAATCCATACACACCGTCACCTGGTTCTCGCCACTGTCCACGCTGACATTTTCGGTGGGGTGCGCGTAGCGGCACTCGCTCGGCGGGCGGGAGCAGGTGCCCCTCTGAAACTCTCGGCACACCTGCAAGAAGCCGCACAAGGTCAAGGACTGTACTCACTCCCTCCTCTTCGGTTCCCCCTGGGCTGGTGCTGAGGGTCAGTCTGTACTGTAAAGTGTCGTATGGAAGCACGTGCTGTCAGGCCTGGCGGGCCACGTGCGCTAAACTGACCGGCGGGCTGGCTCTCGTGTTTCGTCCAACAAGCCTTCAACGTCACTGGCTACAGCTACGTCACTGACAGAATCACCGCCCTCAGCAATGGCAGCGATCTTCTCCATGTCAATGCAATGCTATCACACTTACAAAAAAATTACAACACGGTGTCTTTAAGCATCGACTTTGTTGGATCCATTGCTTTCGGATTGGCTACTCCGCACTGGAATGTGAAGGTGCCGGATTCGGATCTTTGGAAACTCAAGACTGTGAGGCAGGAAAGGACGACCCCCCCCCCCCCCCCCCCCCCCTTCAACAGTGAAGATCCCATGACGGAATTCGACAGCCACATCAGAAGGTCAAACACACATCAGTCCACTGAGAACACCAACAACTTTACTGTCCGCAACATTACGACTAATATCCGACCTGACTTCCATAGATCTACTTTTTTTTTTCATCCTGGACTTCTAATGACTTCAATTTCCATCCTGGTCTTCCAATACCTTTTTCTCACCTGGTCTTCCAATGATTTTTTCCCCTCCAATTTTGACATCCAATCATTTTTTTTTTCCAATCTAGACTTCCAACAACTTTCAAATCTGGACTCCCAATTAATTCCTTCTTCAGTCTGGACTTCCAATACCTTTTTTTTTTTTTAATCTGGAGTTCCAATGGCTTACATTTCCATCCTGGACTTCCAATTACTTATTTCCAAACTGGATTTCCAATGATTTCTTTTCAACCTGCACTTCCGGTGACTTGTATTTCCAACCTGGACTTCCAATCACTTGTATTTCCAACCTGGACTTCAAATAAACTTTCTCCTGAATGTCTGGTCACTTCCCCCCCCCCCCCCCCCCCCCCCCCCAAGGTTGTGAAGGCATTGAAGTTTCCTTGTGACAATTCTGAACGTGATTCAATAGCAGTACGCGGAGGCCGACCGCTGAGACGTGAAGACAGATTCTACCTCATCTTCCACATGGTATTCCAATCAACAATGACAGAATATCGAAAATAAAGAGCGTGTCAAAAAGGGACTGATTTTCCCCAACAGGAAATCCATGAGAGAAGAAGTGTGAGATGCCTCTTTCGTCTTTCAGAAACAGGGATAATCTTTCTAGAAGACGTGACATATAAAGTGATGGCTAAAGATCGTAGGATTATCATATAGCATGTGTCCTTTTTCATAGTTATCGATGCCATATTCAGTACACAAAAGGGTGCTGTGTTCTGCTCCGTAAAAGCAGCTGCTATACCACAGCAATGGTCGACAGAATCATTCAGATACCACAAGAATGGTCAATGGAATCAATCCGAAATTCCAAGAGCCCCAAAGTTATTTATTCATTTCATCTATTTATATGTATTACTGAACACACTGTCGGCATGAAAGACGACACGCACTGAAACCAAAACGAAAAACGGCCCCCTGCGTAATAGCAAGTTTGAAACCCAAAAAAGACAAACTTGAAACAACTCGTTTGCTGTGCATGGTCAAACAGAACCTAAAACACGACGGTACCAGCTCTATCATGGAGCGCTCCACTGCCTTCAAACCATGGCACGCCACAGAAGCTGACCTAACAACCGGAGTTAAATGGGAACGGATCGGAGCAATAACAGCTCGTCTTCTTTGTTCTCCAGACGCCCGTGTCCACAACCACTCCATGGAACATGCGTGCTGGCAGTGCCAATGATCCGTGTTTTCTGCGCACGGAAGAAACGCCCCCGTTCACGGCTCCCTTGAACGTGGGTCCTGCCTACACTCTCGTTTTCCATCCAAGTTCGCAGAGGAGAAAAACTAGCACAGGCTGCAGAATACCGTCCAGACCAAGTCTGCACCTCACCATTCGCCTTCTCTGGGCCAATCCTTCATTCCACTCCTCCACCTCCATGCACCGCTGTGGACTGTGCTGCACGAGCCCCTCCCCTCCAGGACCAGCTCTCCACTCCATCACACCATCCAACCGACAGCGCCACACTCCACTGCACGACCCCCTCACCTCCAGGACCACCTCTCCACTCCATCATCACACCATCCAACCGACAGCGCCACACTCCACTGCACGACCCCCTCACCTCCAGGACTACCTCTCCACTCCATCCACACACCATCCAACCGACAGCGCCACACACCACTGCACGACTCCCCCAGCTCCAAGATCAAGTCTGTGCTCCATTCAACATAGCCCCTACCTAAAAAAAAAAAAAAAAAAAAACAACTTACACATTCTGCCTACAAAACCAACTGTGCATCAACTCCACTTGCTCCAAAACCAACTCTGCAGTCAACTCCACCTGCTCCATGACCAACTGTGCAGTCAACTCTCTACCTGCTCCATGACCAACTCTGCAGTCAATTCCACCCACTCCACTATGACCAACTGTGCAGTCAACTCCACCTGCTCCATGACCAACTGTGCAGTCAACTCAGTACTCCACCTGCTCCATGACCAACTCTGCAGTCAACTCTACCTGCTCCATGACCAACTCTGCAGTCAACTCCACCTGCTCCATGACCAACTCTGCAGTCAACTTCCACCTGCTCCATGACCAACTCTGCAGTCAACTCCACCTGCTCCATGACCAACTCTGCCGTCAACTCCACCTGCTCAACACCACCTGCTCCATGACCAACTCTGCAGTCCAACTCCACACCACTCCCCAACCCCCAATCCAAGACACCTGTGCACTCCACCATTTCCAACATCCTTGAGCAATTCAGCACTGCACACCACCAGATCCTGTACCATCGTCTGCCAACGCACGCCCTGCAGAGCGTCGGGCCAATGGACGCTGCTCTCATTCCTACACAGCTGTGAAAGCCATCACGCTTCTCTTCCCACGCTTATCTTCAGAAAAACACTGCAGGCACAACCTAAAAAAAAAGAAACAAACAAAAAATAAAAAAAAAAACCTCTTTCTCTAAGTCATTTCTTCATACAGAAGGAATGGCAAGATCAGCCGTGGTCTGCCAGATATCCAATTCAGGGCCTTCTCAGTCACCTTCAGGGCCTTCTCAGTCATATTCATGACCTCGGTCACCTTCAGGGCCTTCTCAGTCACCTTCAGGGCCTTCTACGTCACCTTCAGGGCCTTCTGACGTCACCTTCAGCCTTCTCAATCACCTTCAGGGCCTTCTCCGTCACCTTCAGGGCCTTCTCAATCACCTTCAGAGCTTTACGTCACTTTCACGTCACCTTCAGGGCCTCTTACGTCACCTTTAGGGGCCGTCTACGTCACCTTCAGGGACTTCTCCGTCACTTCAGGGCCTTCTCCGTCACCTTCAGGGCCTTCTCACAACTTCAGGGTCTGCCAGACACCCAGGCATCAAACCTTCTCAGTCTCCTGTCCCAGAAGGTCCCACAGGACTCTGCTCATACGTAATGGATGACCAGCCAGGGACACCTTCTCAGTCGAGGAGAGCAAACGATGGCGGTTGTCGTTTTTCCGAAGATTCTAGGTCAAGGCAAGTCAGCTCAATCACCAAGCAGAATGATTTACGTCACTTTACCGGATTAAGAAACAATGCGCCTGGTGCGAGGCGGTGGTCCTTCAGGTCCTTTTTACGTCACCTTCAGAATGCCGTCACAACGTCACCTTCAGGGACTTATCTCCGTCACCTGCAGGGCCGAACCGTCAAAATTCAGGGATGTTTCTCAGTCAACTTCAGGGGTCTGACTAGCACATGGTCACCCAGGCATCAACACCATCTCAGTCTCCTGTCCCAGAAGGTCCCACAGGACTCTGCTCATAAGTAATGATGACCAGCCAGACACAGCCGCACAGTCGAGGGTGAAGCAAACGATGGCGTGTTGTCGTTTTTCCGAAGATGTACAAGGAAAAGGCCAAGTCAGCTCTCTCATCAAGCACACCAATGATAACCAGTGGTCTCAAGTACCGGATTAACAGAACAGGACACCACAATGCGCCTGGTGCGAGGCGGTGGTCGGGACACTAGTCCTTTTTTTTATAAGTACAAGGATGACCAAGAATGCCCGGACAACAGTGGCGTGACAGAACAGGCCGACTTATCTCTGGAAAGAACAGAACCAGACTGCAGAAAAAGAAAACGAACCCATGGACCTAAAGGGGATGTTGATGACACCATGGACCTGTCCCGAGGACACATGGTCGACTGGCGAGCACACCATGGACCTTCCAGTGGCGACAGAACAGGACAGCACATGGACCTTCCAGTGGCGACAGAACAGGACACCATGGACCTACCAGTGGCGACAGACACCATGGACCTACCAGTGGCGACAGGACCAGTGGCGACAGACCTTCCAGTGGCGACAGGACACCATGGACCTTCCCAGTGGCGACAGAACAGGACACCATGGACCACCCAGTGGCGACAGGACACCATGGACCTACCCGTGGCGACAGACACCAGGACCTTCACAGCACCATGGACCTTCCAGTGGCGACAGGACACCATGGACCTACCAGTGGCGACAGAACAGGACACCATGGACCTACCAGTGGCGACAGGACACCATGGCGACAGAACAGGACACCATGGACCTACCCGTGGCGACAGAACAGGACAGCACGGACCTCCCAGTGGCGACAGAACAGGACAGCACGTGACAACACAGGCGACACAGCAAACAGCTGGACCTCCCAGTGGCGACAGAACAGGCACAGTGACAACACAGGTCAACAGCAAACAGCTCAGAGCTACAGGGCCAGGCACTGACAATGACCAGCAGTCAGAGCTACAGGGCCAAGCACTCAACAATGAACAGCAGTCACAGCGACAAGGCCAAGCACTCAACAATGAACAGCAGTCAGAGCTACAAGGCCAAGCACTGACAATGAACAGCAGTCAGCCAGTGGAATCCACACCACAGTCTGGTCAACCAGGCCGAAGACCCCCAACACAGGTGGTTCGCTGGTTGACGGGGGTGGTGGTGGGGGGTGGGTGGGTGGGGTTTATAATGACAGGACAGGTGACAGAGAGCTGGGTGAGGTGGTGGTCACTGGCACCGAGGACACGGCTGACTGACCAAAGCAAGCGGACACACACTGTTGGCGCGCCCTGTGGAGGTGGGGAGGGTGACGGAGGAAACATTTACTCGTGTGGATTAAAAAAAAAACAACAAACAAACAAAAGCCAGGTGAATGGTAACAGTGGACAGAATGCGCGGAATAGGAAATAGCAAGCAAACCACAGAACGCAAAAACCGAACATCTCGGCAAGCTGTTGCCGAAGCAAGACAATTCGGCCAGATCTAGGCACTAGAAGAAGACTCCAGGTTTACAGTTCGTGCGCACAAACATCTCTTCCCGTCTTCAGAGGTCAGACAACTCGACATACAAGGCCTGAGATCGCTTGGGTAGATAAGGAAAAAAACAACCCCAAAACAAAAAAGCCTCCACGCGTAGGAAGGACGGGGGGGGGGGGGGGGGGGGGGGGGGGGGGGGGGGGGGGGGGGAGGGGGGTAGGTAGGGGGGGGGGGGGATGGGGGTGGGGTAGGGGGTGGGGGGGGGGGGGGGGGAAGGGGGGTAGGAACGAACAAACCATGACGACAGATTTTTTATCAGACCAAGTCCCCAACAACTTTAGGTCAGAATCACTTCCAGGGAGAAGGCACACTCTTCGGTTAGGCCAAACAGCAGGCGACAGACAATATCACACCAGCAGTGCAGACCACAAAGAACAGAAAAGCCGCTGGCAGCGTACAGGAGGGAAAGCAGCAGCGTGCCGCAGCGTCTTTTTAACGCACAGAACAACCACGCCAAGTTTCCTCGGACAAAAAAACGCACACACAAAACTAGACAGCAGAGGAACGGTCAGCAACAACCTGACTTCAAAAAAAAAAAAAGGGGGAAAAAAAAAAAGAGAAAGAGAAAAAAAAAAAGACAAAAAAAGGTAGACGAAAGGAAAAAAGCAGCAGCCTACTCAAAAGTGGCGCGAACTGAAAAACACACAGAGAGGAAGGCGGCAGTGCGGCGGCTCACTCAGTGACAAGGCAGACAAAGCCAACAGCAAACCTCAAACGCGGCGCAGAAGGAGAGAGCCGTTTGAAGCACTGACCTGGTAGGCTGACGGCGCATAACAGGACGGTTCGGACAGAGGGGGGTCGCAGCCTGCCTCACCGCCACAGTCAGAAAGGCAGTGTGTGAGCTAGCCAGCCATGGAACACACACACACACACACACACCACACACACACACACACACACGTCCACACACACACACACACATGTCCACACCACACACACATACACACATACACACCAGTCAACATTTCTGAAGTGTCCGGCACACCACTTTA
This sequence comes from Conus betulinus, assembly GCA_016801955.1. Lineage (NCBI taxonomy): Eukaryota > Metazoa > Mollusca > Gastropoda > Neogastropoda > Conidae > Conus > Conus betulinus. The sequence goes on along the minus strand of JADBJO010000906.1, from coordinate 457,680 downwards.
CACAGCCCTTCTCAGTAAGGAGGGGAAAGTGAGGTGGTGGTGGAAATGGGGGTGAGGGTGGGGATAAAAGGGGTGGGGGGGGGGGGGGGGGGGGGGGGGGGAGCGAGGGCGAGGGGCTGTCCACATGTCTGCCAATCCACCAGATACAGGACACAGCCCTGACCACACTAGTCTCAAAGGTCTGTGTTGACCACACTCCTCTCAAAAATATGTGTGTGTGTGTGTATTTTCTTCTCCACATCGGCGGCGTGGATTTTAGTCATCAATGTCTTGAAAAGAAAAACAGTCTTGAAAAGAAAACACAGCCACCAATAGTACTTCAAATATTACACACAATGGTTCACAAAATAACGAAAAATAACTTCATTCAGGCGAACAGTAAACTAGATGTATGTGTTCCTGCTGCTTTCTTCCAACCGCAAAAGCTAACTTGGTATAAAGAGATCTAAGCAATGGTATAAAGAGATCTAAGCAATGGCATAAAGAGATTTAAGCAATGGCATGAAGACATCTAACCAATGGTATAAAAAAAATCTAACCAATGGTATAAAGAGATCTAACCAATAGTATATAAAGATCTAACCAATGGTATATAAAGATCTAACCAATGGTATATAAAGATCTAACCAATGGTATAAAGAGATCTAACCAATGGCATCAAGAGATCTAACCAATAGTATAAAGAGATCTAATTAATGGTATAAAGAGATCTAACCAATGGCATCAAGAGCTCTAACCCAATAGTATAAAGAGATCTAACCAATGGTATAAAGAGATCTAACCAATGTATAGAGATCTAACCAATGGTATAATAAAAAAATCTGATATAAAGAGATCTAACCAACAGTATAAATAGATCTAACCAATGGTATAAAGAGATCTAACCAATGGTATAAAGAGATCTAACCAATGGTTTAGAGATCTAACCAATGGCATCAAGAGATATAACCACTGGTATAAAGAGACATAACCAATGGTATAAAGAAATTTAACCAATGGTATAAAGAGATCTAACCAATGGTATAAAGATATCTCACCAATGGCATAAAGAGATCTAAACAAAACGAAAAAAAGAAAAATGGCAATGGAAGACTGAAAAATATGCCGACCAAAACATCCTTGTCCATCAGATGCTGTGGCCATCTGTCCTGAGGAAAAACAAACAACAATCAAAACAAACGACATGAATACAAAAAAATCAATCAAAACAAACAACAATCAAAACAAACGACATCAATACAAAAAAAAAAAAAAAAAAAATCAAAACAAACAACAATCAAAACAAAAACAAACTAAACAACAGACAAAAACAAACAACATCAACACAAACAACATCAAAACAAACAACAATCAAAACAAACACTTAAACCAAATAACAATCAAAACAAACACTCAAAACAAATAACACAATCAAAACAAACAACAGTCAAAAACTAAAACACTCATGACAAACAACAGTCAAAACAAACAACACTCAAACCACACAACAGTCGAAACAAAACCAACCAGCATTCAGCACAAGACAAAATTGCAAACACAGGGGACAGAGGGCAAGGGGAAAGGGTGTTGTGAAGAAGGGGACTGGGGTGGGAGGGGGGGAGGACAAGGGGAAAGGGTGGTGGGGGGGGACCTGGGTGGGGGGAGAGAGAGGACAACAGGAAAGGGTGTTGTGGTGAAGGGGACCTGGGGTGGTGGGGAGAGAGAGGAACAACAGGAAAGGGTGTTGTGAGGAAGGGGTCCTGGGTGGTGGGGAGAGAGAGGAAAGGGGAAAGGGTGTTGTGGGGAAGGGGTCTGGGGTGGTGGGGAGAGAGAGGACAACAGGGGAATGGTGTTGTGAGAAAGGGGACCTGGGTGGTGGGGAGACAGATGACAAGGGGAAAGGGTGTTGTGAGGAAGGGGACAGGGGTGGTGGGGAGACAGAGGACAACAGGAAAAAGGTGTTGTGAGGAAGGGGTCTGGGGTGGTGGGGAGACAGAGGACAACGGGGAAAGGGTGTTGTGAGGAAGGGGGCTGGGTGGTGGTGGGGAGACAGAGGACAAGGGGAAAGGGTGTTGTGAGGAAGGGGACAGGGGTGGTGTGGGGAGATAGTGGACAACGGGAAAGGGTTGTTGTGAGGAAGGGGGCTGGGGTGGTGGGGGGGGGGGAGGATATACAGGAAAGGGCGTTGTGAGGAAGGGGACAGGGGGTGGTGGTGGAAGGTGGGGGAGGACAACAGGAAAGGGTGTTGTGAAGAAAGGGACAGGGGTGGTGGGGAGACAGAGGACAAGAGGAAAGGGTGTTGTGAGGAAGGGGACAGGGGTGGTGGGGAGACAGAGGACAACAGGAAAAGGGTGTTGTGGGAAGGGGACTGGGGTGGGGTGGTGGGGGGACAGGGACAAACGGGAAAGGGTGGGGGGGGGGGGGGGGGTGGGAGAAACAGGGGGGTGTGTGAGGAAGGGGGCAGGGGTGGTGGGGAGACAGAGGACAAGGGAAAGGGTGTTGTGAGGAAGGGGACAGGGGTGGTGGGGGGTGGGGGGACAGAGGACAACAGGAAAGGGTGTTGTGAGGAAGGGGACAGGGGTGGTGGGGAGGACAGAGGACAAGGGGAAAGGGTGTTGTGAGGAAGGGGACTGGGGTGGAGGGGGGTGGGGGGGGGGGAGGGAGGACAACAGGAAAGGGTGTTGTGAGGAAGGGGACTGGGGTGTGGGGGGGGGGGGGGGGAGGGAGGACAAGAGGAAAGGGTGTTGTGAGGAAAGGGGACAGGGGTGGTGGGGAGACAGAGGATAACAGGAAAGGGTGTTGTGAGGAAGGGGACCTGGGTGGTGGGGAGACAGAGGACAAGAGGAAAGGGTGTTGTGAAGAAGGGGACAGGGGTGGGGGGAGACAGAGGACAACAGGAAAGGGTGTTGTGAGGAAGGGGACTGGGGTGGTGGGGGGGAGACAGAGGACAACAGGAAAGGGTGTTGTGAGGAAGGGGACTGGGGTGGTGGGGAGACAGAGGACAAGAGGAAAGGGTGTTGTGAGGAAAGGGGTGGTGGGGTGGGGGGGGGGGGAGAGAGGACAAGGGGAAAGGGGTGTTGTGAGGAAGGGGACTGGGGTGGGGGGGGGTGGGGGGGAGGGAGGACAACAGGAAAGGGGTGTTGTGAGGAAGGGGACTGGGGTGGTGGGGAGACAGAGGACAAGAGGAAAGGGTGTTGTGAGGAAGGGACAGGGGTGGTGGGGGGGGGAGGGAGGACAACAGGAAAGGGTGTTGTGAGGAAGGGACCTGGGGTGGTGGGGAGACAGAGGACAAGGGGAAAGGGTGTTGTGAAGAAGGGGACAGGGGTGTTGGGGGTGAGACAGAGGACAACAGGAAAGGGTGTTGTGAAGAAGGGGACTGGGGGTGGTGGGGGAGACAGAGGACAACAGGAAAGGGTGTTGTGAGGGAAGGGGTCTGGGGTGGTGGGGAGACAGAGGACAACAGGAAAGGGTTGTGTGAGGAAGGGGACTGGAATGGTGGGGAGACAGAGGACAACAGGAAAGGGTGTTGTGAGGAAGGGGGACAGGGGGTGGGGAGAGACAGAGGACAACAGGAAAGGGCGTTGTGAGGAAGGGGACAGGGGTGGTGGGGAGACAGAGGACAACAGGAAAGGGTGTTGTGAGGAAGGGGACAGGGGTGGTGGGGAGACAGAGGACAACAGGAAAGGGCGTGAGGAAGGGGACAGGAATGGTGGGGAGACAGAGGACAACAGGAAGGGTGTTGTGAGGAAGGGGACAGGGACTGGTGGGGAGACAGAGGGACAACAGGAAAGGGTGTTGTGAGGAAGGGGACAGGGGTGGTGGGGAGACAGAGGACAACAGGAAAGGGTGTTGTGAGGAAGTGGACTGGGGTGGTGGGGAGACAGAGGACAACAGGAAAGGGTGTTGTGAGGAAGGGGTCAGGGGTGGTGGGGAGACAGAGGACAACAGGAAAGGGTGTGTGTGTGGGAAGGGGTCTGGGGGGTGGTGGGGGGGGGGAGACAGAGGGCAACAGGAAAGGGCGTTGTGAGGGAGGGGGGGGTGGGGTGGGGGGAGAGAAAGGACAATGGGGAAAATGTGTTGTGAGGAAGGGGACTAGGGTGGTGAGGAAGGGTGGAGGTGGAGGCTGTGAAAAAAGGTGAAGGGGTGGGGGGGGGGTGGGTGGGGGGCGGGTGTCGTGGCACTGCACAGAAAGAACATCCGAGACACCCAGAACACGCCGCACACGTCCGCCTTCCTCTGGAACAATCACCACCACTACAGCACCGCCACCAGCGCCATCCCCCCCACCACCACCACCCCAAACAACAGGACACTGAAGCTGGGTACACAACTCAGTGACGTCAACGTCTGCCCTGGTGACAGTCGCATTCTGCTGTGACGTCAAGGTGACCATCACATGGCAACAGCACCCTGCACTGCCACACCACCACCAATACCAACAACAGAAAGCAAGACTACACGGGAACACGATGACAACAGACACTGCCCTGTCTGATGGGGAATGACCACGGCCAAACCACAGAGCTTTGGTTCACCACACAAATTCCGTTAACGAATCAAACGACCCTGTCTCTTTTCGGGCCAACGTCTGCAGCCGGATGTGTGTTGTTTGATGTCCGATAATCAGCCATTCCCTAGTCACCCACTTGCGGGCACTTGCATCCCTCACAATACGCTAACGCTGTTTCAGCCGCTGTGAAGAACGCAGCGTTTCTACATGTGCATCATGCACGTCTACTGAAGACAAGGGTGAACGGTCAGCCCCCCCCCCCCCCCCCCCCCCCCCCTCCCCTTTGTGACAGGACACAGAGGAGAACCGATGCAGGGAGGGCAAGTGTGTGCTGGCCTGTCCACACCCCACTGTCACACAGAGTCAAGAGTTCACTCTGTGTGTGGACTTTCCAATGATACTCTCAGAACATGCTGAGGGCTCGGTCTTATACTCAGGCCCGGGGAACTTCAGGAGGGTCCGTTCCATGGTTTCTGACATATGTGCTGACCCACAAACAAACACACTGCCAGACCTTGGTCTGCTGCGGTGCTTCAAGACACGACAACACGTAAGAAACAAAACGAATGAAGGTTTGGGCCGAAAGATCGGGCGCGCGCGCGCGCGCACACACACACACACACATGGACACAGACACCGACAAAGACATACAGAGAACCAGTCACACAAAAATACACACACACGTAGACGCAAGATATTTGCCATGATAAACACTCCAAAATAACACAACACACACACACAGACACATACACGAGCGCGCGCCCACAGAGGATCAGCACTTCAGCCAGTGACAATGACCATCAACTCCTCTCAGCTGGTCATCACCCACAATTATCACAGGAGGAGAGAGGGAGAAGCGAGAGCCGTGCCACACACACACACACACACAGGTAACACACTGCACAATGACCAACAATGACAACAGCCTGGAACTCCACACAGGTGACACACTGCACGATGACGAACAATGACAACAGTCTATAACAGCACACAGGTAAAACACTGCACTACGACAAGTCTATGTATGACAGCACACAGGTAACGCACGGCACAATAACCAACAATGACAACAGTTTATGACACCACACAGGTAACACACTGCACGATGACCAACAATGACAACAGCCTATGACACTCCACACAGGTAACACATTGCACAATGACCAACAATGACAACAGCCTGGAACTCCACACAGGTAACACACTGCACAATGACCAACAATGATAACAGCCTGGAACTCCACAAAGGTGACACACACTGCACAATGACAACAGCCTGGGACTCCGCACAGGTGACACACACACTGCACAATGACAACAGCCTGTGACTCAACACAGGCAACACACTGCACAAAGACCAACAATGACAACAGCCTGGGACTCCACGCAGGGGCCACTCCGCTTCATGTCTGTCAGGGAACTCTGCAATCCACCTCAGTGCTACCTGTACTGTGTTACCAGTCCTGTCCTACATGTCTTACCGTCCTGTCCTACCTGTCTTATCTGTCCTGTCTAACCTGCCCTGTCCTACCTGTCATGCCCTATCCTACCTTTCATGTCCTACCTGTCCTATCCTACCTGTCCTGTCCTACTACTCGTCCTATCCTACCTGTCTTGCCTGTCCTGTCCTGTCTTATCTGTCCTGTCCTGTCTTATCTGTCATGCCCTACCTGTCCTACCCTATATGTCCTGTCCTACCTGTCATGTCCTACTTGTCCTATCCTATCTTCTTATATGTCATGTCCTACCTGTCCTGTCCTCCCTGTCTCATCTGTCATGTCCTACCTGTCCTGTCCTCTTACCTGTCCTGTCCTATCTGTCAGAGGAACGTGACCTGGGATGACCAAAACCGCCAAAACGGCTGACAACACCCACCGGACAGAGAGGACAGGGTGTGGGGTGGAACACACACAACAGCAGAACAAAGAAACGGCACTGGAATGGTAGAAAAACACGGAACAAAGAACACGACAGATCAAGTGCCCATGGAGATGTGAGAGGGGATGGACGACGATGAAATGGTGACCTGAAGGCCATGACGGGCCTAAGACCGTGGAAGAGGAAGGAGAGAAAACGGAACCAATTTTCCCTGCGACTGACCTGCTTACTGTGGAGCACCATACACCCTACAGCAGGTCTGACTTTCCTGGTGTGTGTGTGTGTGTGTGTGTGTGTGTGGTTTACGAATGAAAGCATGACTGCAATGATACTATCCATTTTCGATAATGGCTACTCTTCGACATACATCAAGTTCATCTAATTCCATTAGCATTTTGACACAGTACAATTCCAAAATCAACACCAGACAACCATCAAATTTACTAACGGGTCAGCGTTTCTGGCCAACACATTCATATGAATCGATAAATACCAATGCCTACACAACAACACGTGACTCAGTCTAATTTTTCATCTAAACATTCTGTGGGATAAAAAAAGCACACATATATATAATCAGCTTGTAAACAGATTCACACCAGATAAGCAAACCTAAACAACCTATAAACAAGTCATAATCATACAGCCGATTTCTTGTACAGAACATTCTTTCCGTTTTCGAACGCGTTACATGGGCAGACTGATCATCAAATCAGCTTACAGTGAAACCAATGCGGGAAAACCACACACCATCAGCACACTGACAGCAGTGAAGCCTTCGGCCTTGGTTCTGTGGTCGTTATTTTTGTCTACATACCTGCCTAAAGCGAACGCGGATGTTGTTCTCTTCAGTTTTAGACCCACATCTTCCATTACCAGTGACATACGCTCAGTCTTGACATAAAGTCTGTGCGGTTGATCTTACTTAGGTTGTGCTACTCGTTCTCCACTAAGTCTTTGCGATTGATCTTACTCAGGTAGTGCAACTCGTTCTCCACTAAGTCTTTGCGACTGATCTTACTCAGGTAGTGCAACTCGTTCTCCACCAAATCTTTCAGGATTGATCTTACTCAGGTTGTGCAACTCGTTCTCTACTAAGTCGATTTGCGATTCATCTTACTCAGGTAGTGCAACTCGTTCTCCACTAAGTCTTTTGCGATTGATCTTACTCAGGTAAGTGCAACTCGTTCTCCACTAAGTCTTTGCGATTGATCTTACTCAGGTAAGTGCAACTCGTTCTCCATTAAGTCTTTGCGATTGATCTTACACAGGTAGTGCAACTCGTTCTCCACTAAGTCTTTGCGATTGATCTT
>JADBJO010000906.1:425000-437500 GCA_016801955.1 Conus betulinus | reverse complement strand
AATCATTCCACGCCTTCAAAGGTACAGACGTACGCCATAAACCTTTCAGCAAAACGCACAACCGCATATTTCTTTTAAAAGTGTCGGATAAAGTTCACTGAGACTGTATGACATGATATGCAGAGGGGATGAGGGAAATGCGGATTATCACGGGGGTGGGGGGCGCTGACGCGATGCTTTAGTGTCGTAAATACCAGAGAAGTTTTAGACATGCTATCATACGGCCGTGGGTTCCTGTGGGACACACTGTGAGGTTTGTGTCTCATGATCATGTGTCCTAGAGGAACAAGTGTCATAAGGTGCATGTCACAGGACCATGTGGCCACATGGCACACGCACCAGGTCTGTGTCACACTACCGTGTTTCCATTGAAACGTGCGACGTACACGTCACACGACCCGCCAACACGCATTAAAAGCGTCTATGTCACACGACAATGTTTCCACTGAAACACGCAATATAAGGTATCTGTTACACAACCATGTTTCCACGAGAAACGCGCACTGTAAGACATTTGTTAGACAACTATGTTTCCAAGTGAAACACATTATCCATAAGGGCTATGTGACACGACTCACAGTTTCTGAGTGAAAGACACACACAGTAAGTCGATATCACGCGAGTAAGTTTCTCTGTGAACACATACTTTGTAGGTCTGTGTCATACAACCATGTTTATACGGTATACATATTGCACAACCGTGTTTCCGATGAAGCATGCACTGTAAGGGCCTGGACACGATTATATTTTGACGTGAAACAAATCTTATCGGGTTTTTGTCACACGACCATGTTTCCACGTGAACCACACTTTATATGGTCTATGTTTCGCGACAATCCTTCCTCATCAAACGCGCAGTATGAGGTCTACGTCACATAACCATGTTTTTACATGAAGTATGCATTCTAAGGTCTTTGTAACACGACTGTGTTTTCATATAAAACACGTTTTATAAGGACTACGTCAAGTGACAATTTTTCCACACGAAACACACATTATAAGCCAAACGACAATGTTTCCAAGTGAAACACACTTTATAAGGTCTAAGTCACACAACCATATTTCCATGCGAAACACATATTGCAAAGTCTGTGCTACACAGCCACGTTTCCATGGGAAACATGCAGAATAAGGACAATGTAACATAACCATATTTCCAAGCGAAACACACGACCATGTTTTCCACGTGAAACACGCTTTACATCGTATGACATGTCCCAGTTTCCACATGAAACATGACCTATACAGCTGTCACACGACCATTTTCCCATGCGACACAAGTAATCTAATGAAGGTGTACGTCGAACGATCATGTTTCAACGTGAAACACGCATTATAAGATCTATGTCACACGACCGAGGTTGCAAACAAGCACGCGCTGTTTAGTCCATGGCATATGACCAGTTTCCCTGTAAAACACGCATCCCAAAACAGCGCCTGAAGTTATGAGCAACGGCTGGTCTGAAGCCTTTTGGCTGAAGGCGTGTTACAGGGGTGTTACAGGCGTGTTACAAGCATGTTACAAGCTTGTCACCTGAGACAAAATCCACGGCAGCAGCCTTGGAGACAGAGCAACGTCGCGCTGCAGCAGCCTCACGGGGACAAAAACAACGGGGCTGACATCATTCTAACAAATTTTCTTTTGGATCTTTTGCCCTTTTTCAGGCAGCATTCGTATTGGTGACGGAAAAAAATCTGAAACGGAAAGAAGCTGACATTCAAAACTGGATCGTGTCAACTTTTAGTTTTTGTTTTGGTGATGAAGTGAATCTGAAACGGAAAGAAGTGGAAATACAAACTGGATTGTGTCAACTTCAGTTTTGTTTTGATCTCTGTCTCCTTTATCTATGAAGACTGATATTATGGCGAGGTCCATGATTCGAAAAACTGTATACACTTTCCTACAGTTGAGACACGGTCTGCCGCATGCATGTGTTCCAAAAAACCCGTTCAATCCAGAAGTATGTCTGGACTCCCGCGTGACACTGACCAATGACACCCAAGCGTGGACAACTAAGGGTCTAAACGGCTGATCCCCCAGTTTCGTCCATTCAGGTGTAACGCCTGTCCTACACCACACCCTAACCACCAGAACGACACGACAACACAGTAAGAGGGGCAGCAACAACGGCCATTGTTATGTTGGGCGTCAGCGTGATTCCAAATCTTGCGCCATCATACAGCGAGCTGGGTGTTGTACCCATCGCACTGCACTCCATCTCTGCTGCATGGCTTCACCGCCAGGTGAATTCGCGCCCCCCACACAGAGAACAGAGAAACCACAGGGCTTAAGGACTCAATGACCCTGAACGACACGTGGTCGGTCTCTCGATGCCGGAGTGGGGAAGCACCATCCCTACCACCTGGGCATCTTCAACTCACCAAATGGTCTCAGCTGATTTCAGCCACCCGTCATGGTCAAAACAATGTTCCAGATCACTGTTCTCCGACAATGCCAGATTAAAAAAAAAAATGTTCAGTAGATCACTGTTCCGATCCTGTTTACAATGCCAGATTAAAAAAAAAAAAGGTAAACAGTGCTCTGCTCTCTTCTGCAGTGTCTGTGTGCCCATGTGGCCGCTGAAGGAATTATTGCACTGAAAAAACCATCTTTGTGTACATAGTGCAGGTTAACAGTTTAACTATCCTGGTATGGATTGTGTACATAGTGCAGGTTAACAGTTTAACTATCCTGGTATGGATTGTGTACATAGTACAGGTTAACAGTTTAACAATAGTGGAATGGATTGTGTACATAGTGCAGGGTAACAGATTAACTATCGTGGTATGGATTGTGTACATAGTGCAGGGTAACAGTTTAACTATCGTGGTATGGATTGTGTGCATAGTGCAGGTTAACAGTTTAGCTATCGTGGTATGGATTGTGTACATAGTACAGGGTAACAGTTTAGCTATCGTGGTATGGATTGTGTACATAGTGCAGGTTAACAGTTTAACAATAGTGGCATGGATTGTGTACATAGTGCAGGGGTAACAGTTTAACTATAGCGGTATGGATTGTGTACATAGTGCAGGGTAACAGTTTAACAATAGTGGAATGGATTGTGTACATAGTGCAGGGTAACAGTTTAACAATAGTGGAATGGATTGTGTACATAGTGCAGGTTAACAGTTTAACAATAGTGGAATGGATTGTGTACATAGTGCAGGCTAACAGTTTAACTATCGTGGTATGGACTGTGTACATAGTACAGGTTAACAGTTTAATTATCGTGGTATGGATTGTGTACATAGTACAGGGTAACAGTTTAACTATAGTGGTATGGATTGTATACACAGTACAGGGTAACAGTTTAACTACAGCGGTATGGATTGTGTACAGAGAGTGCAGGTTAACAGTTCAACTATAGTGGAATGGATTGTGTACAGAGTGCAGGTATAACAGTCCAACTATAGTGGAATGGATTGTGTACAGAGTGCAGGTATAACAGTCCACCTAAAGTGGAATGGATTGTGTACAGCGGTGCAGGTATAACAGTCCAACTATAGTGGAATGGATTGTGTCAGAGTGCAGGTTAACAGTTCAACTATAGTGGAATGGATTGTGTACAGAGTGCAGGTTAACAGTGCGGCGTGGAAGGGATTGTGTACAGAGTGCAGGGAGGTGGTGTTGTCTGTTCCTGCATCAAGACAGACCTCTGTTCACTGTGCGGCGTCAGGGCTGACTAAAACCCCCTGAAACCCAACTGCCCCCCCCCCCCCCCAATGCTATTCCAGACTGAAGGGAGGGGCAGGACGGTCAGAGAGCAGCATTCTCCTGGCACCCCTCATCAACACAACGTACATCACAGTAGTAGGAACATCAAGCAAACAGAATCCATGGATAAAAAAAAGAAAAAAAAAAAGGACATTCCATGCCGGCGCTTGCCCAATGGCTTCAACATGAAGTGAAGCCGTGGACAGTGGGGGGGGGGGGGGGACCATAGCTGGACATGATGCAGCGCCAACCGCGGAACATAACACAAGTGTGAATGAAGGGAGCAATCACACAGTGGGAACGACAGGGAACAATCGCACAGTGAGAACAGCAGGGAACAATCTGGGAACGGTCTTATGATCCAGTCATGTTTCCAGACATTTTCATCCCCGATGTTTTTTTACAGCCACCATTGCTGCGGCCGGTGACCCTGTCTGCTTCTCGGCATCTCCGGCTGACAGTAAGTGCGCGCGCACGTGCGTGTGAATGAATGAATGAATGAATGAATGAATGAATGAATGAATGAATGAATGTGTGTGTGTGTGTGTGTGTGTGTGTGTGTGTGTGTGTGTGTGTGTGTGTGGTGTGTGTGTGTGTGTGTGTGCGCGCGCGCGCGTGCGTGTGTGTAGAAATCTTGAATTGTGAAGGAAAACGCGACTTTCTCCCTGTCAGGATTGTTCCCTCTCATTCCGCCATGCAATGAAGGCGTGGCTAACTGGTCCATGCTCTTCCAGTCCATCAGCAACAAAAGAAGAAAAAAAAAAAAAAGTCATAACATAAACAATCCTAATCTGATCTCAGCAGCCTCAGGTCATCCTGTCACAGGTCCAACAACATGGGTCACACTACACTGAGTGACACATGGCATGCTGCTAGCTCAAAATGACATCTACGTCTATGTAACGTTAAGGTATCACACAATCAAAATGATCCCAAATCCATGTGAAACACATTACACATAAAACACAAGAAATAAGAAAAGAGCCGACACCAGTGATGGGGAACAGTCTACTGGACAGAGTGGTGAACAGGCAAAGCGTAAGAATACAGTACAGACTAATTCCAAGAGTTGTGGAATTTTGTTCTACAACAACGCTCTTGACGTTCAGTGTGTTGTGTGTGCGGAACACACTTTAACCGTCATTTACAGACGCAATAGCATGAACAAGAGAGAGAGAGAGAGAGAGAGAGAGAGAGAGAGGGGGGGGAGAGGAGAGAGAGAGAGAGGGGAGGTGGTGTGTGTGGTGTGGTGGGGGGGGGGGGGGGGGGAGGAGAAAGTTGGGTAGGGTGAGGGTGGGAGATGATGAATGAAGGCTATGACGGCCAGATAGTGACGTGACTCTTCGTACGTGTGTGTGTTCGTACATGTGTGTGTGTGTGTGTGTGTGTGTGTGTGTGTGTGTGTGTGTGCGCGTGTGTGTGTGTGCGTGTGTGTGTGTGTGTGTGTGAGTGTGTGTGTGAGTAGTTTGTAGGTATCTACGTATGTGTGACTGTGCGCCCGAGTGCGCGCACGCGCGTGCGTGCGCGTGTGCACGTGTGTGTGTGTGTGTGTATATATATATATATATGTGTGTGTGTGTGTGTGTGTGTGTGTGTGTGTGAAATCACTTGACATGTATGTCTCTCCATAAGCATACGTCAATAGTGGCTGAAGCACTGCCAGTGAATAGCAGCACGTGCGCCTATGTCTCTGCAGTGAAAGAACTCCATAGCCAGAGAAAGAGAAGGCAGGAGTGGAGAAAGAGGCAGAGCGTGGGGGGGGGGGGGGGGGGGGGTTTGAGGATGAAAGAGGGGGAGAGTGAAAGGCTGCTGGGGGGGGGGGGTGGGGGGGGGGGGGAAGGGGGGAAAGGGGGGGGGGGGGGGGGGGGGTCTTGAAAATGCCAACGACAAAATTCCACCACCCTGGAGAGTTCTTGGAGACCACTATAGGCTAGAAGTGAAGTGAAAGAAGACCCGACCTGGCTGGACTGTACAGACAGATAGACGGCAGAGCTTACCGTGGGAATGGCCGGCTTCAGGGGGGCAGCCTGATGTTAGGACACACGGGGGAACACATTAGCGAAATTATGTAAAGAAAACAACAACAACAACAAACAACAACAACAACAGAAAATAAACTGCACTTCAATATGACAAGATACACATTCTCCGTTTGCGAAACATGACAATATTGGTGGTCATGCCGTTGTGTGACGTTCATAAAGCAAATCTCACACACACACACACACACCACACCACACCACACTAAAAATAAAAGGCAAAAACAAAAGAGAGAGAGAGAGAGAGAGAGAGAGAGAGAGAGAGAGAGAGAGAGAGAGAGAGAGAGAGAGAGAGAGAGAGAGAGAGATGGGGGGGGGGGAAGAAGAAGAAGAAGAAGAAAAGAAGGAGGAGGAGGAGGGAGGAGGAGGAGAAGAAGAAGACGGTGTGTCTGTGTTTGGTGACGTACTAAACAAGGCTATGCTCTGGGCCAGATATTATCACGGTGTCTGTCACTACTTGCTCCAGATGCCATCGGCCCAGTGTACGAGTTGTAAAGGAGACATGTCTCTGGAGTATAAATATATATATATATATATATATCCGTATATAAATCCGATACAAATAAGATGACAAAATATAAGCTTCAAAATCTATATAATATATATATATATATATATAGATATATATATATAAAGTTCTCAGAATTTGTCAACAAGGTCATCTAGTCAAGCCATTTTGAGAAACATCTCTCATAAAGAGCTTCATCTCGAACTTTAATTCTGACTTGGACAAAAAAAAAAAAAAAAAAAAAAAAAAAAAAAAAAAAAAAATGTTGATTAACACACGAAACAAACAAACAAAGCCAGACATATCGGCCTGAACAAACTCATACGGCCGAAAACAGCATTGCTGTCCCCAAGCAGCGTTCTCTGCGGAGGACAGCCCTACGACTACTCGTTCAACGCTATTCGCCGCTGCTCCCAAGGACTGCTGGCGCTGCGGTTGCCACAGGATACAGCCTTGGTGTGGCTTTGTGAAGGCGAGCCGCACGAGAACTGAGAGAGGCTTGGGAGGAATGCCGCTTGGGCGGCAAGGACTCTCTCTCTCTCTCATACCTACACACACACACACACCCAGACAGACAGACAGACAGACAGACAGACAGACATACACACACAACACACACACAGACAGACAGACAGACAGACACACACACACACACAACACACACACGAACAAAAACAAAACAACAGAAATACTGACTACACATGGGAAATTAAATTAAACAAAATCCTCTCTGGACAGATATAAGCCGGACGTAGGGATCACTTGTGGTCAGGGGTCAAAATAGATGATTGCAGCACTTGGGCCCTATACATGTGTTTTATGTTAGTAGGTGGGTGTGTCGATAAGGTGTGTGTGAGTGTGTGTGTGTGGTGCGTGTGCGAGTTATGTAAGGTGGGGTTAGGAGGGAAGAGAGGGAGGAGGAGGGAGGGAGGGGAGAAGGAGAGAGAAAGAGACAGAGAGAGAGAGGGGGGGGGGGACAGGACAGAGAGAGAGAGAGAGAGAGAGAGAGAGAAGAGGGGGGGGGGAAGGGGGGGGGAAGAGGGGACAGACACACAGACAGAGAGAAGTACAGACAGGAGGGCAGACGGACGGACAGACAAACAGAAAGACGGACAGTTAGTTAGTTAGTTAGTGTTTGTAGGGTCCAGCGGACTACTAGGAGCCAAATCAGGACCTCAGCTATCATATCTGCGGAGTCTCTAGATACAAATACCCACACTAGTATTAACACATCGCTTAAAATTTATAAAGACAAAAGCACAATTATCTGTTCAACTCCAGCAACACCTATATACATTATTAAAACACTATAATTTATAAAAAATAAGTTTACCTCTTTCAGACGGAGGGACTGAGAGAGAGACACACACAGACAAAGGTGCTGGTACAAGAATCTGGAAGGCATGTGACGGAGTAAACGTGAGGGAGAGACGGGGCGGGAGGGGAGGGGGGTGCGGAAGGGGGGGGTGAGGTGGGTGGAGGGGGGAGGGGGGGGGGGGGGGAGTTACCGGGATCAGGACAAAACACAACGACGAGAGCAAAGACGACGGAAACAAGCTCCGGGGGGGGGGGGGGTTGACGCGAAAAAGGGGAGGGGGGGGGGGGGAGAGGGGACCGGGGATGTTAACACGACCGGCATCCCAAACACAACAAAGACAGCTGGGTTGACCCAGACCTCCCCCTACCGACCCACAGGACAGTTTGTGGAAATGGAGTTAGAGAGACGACCGAGCAAGGGTTGCTAGGTCCCGAGATGAGAGACAAGATAGGACGAGAGAGAGACGGGAAAAAAAGGGGCAGAATGTCGAGGACAGGAGTGGAGGAGAGAGAGAGGGGTGGGACGGAGTGAGAGAGAGAGAGAAGAGAGGGCGAGAGCCAGGGGACAGGGGTGGCACCACGCACATGGAGGAGATCAGAGAGGGAGACGGGACCGAAGACGCAGTCCTCTCCCCCTTCCACCCCCACCTCCCTCTCCTCCCTCAGGCACTACTCCCACGCCGTTCCTTCCTGCCACCCGATACACACAGCCACAGCCAGGGTAGCCCCGCCACACACCCTGCCACCCGATACACACAGCCACAGCCAGGGTAGCCCCGCCACACACCCTGCCACCCGATACACACAGCCACAGCCAGGGTAGCCCCGCCACACACCCTGCCACCCGATACACACAGCCACAGCCAGGGTAGTAGCCCCGCCACACACACCCTGCCACCCGATACACACAGCCACAGCCAGGGGTAGCCCCACACACACCCTGCCTCCCGATACACACAGCCACAGCCAGGTAGCCCCGCCCCCGCCACACACCCCAGCACCGGCAATCCACAGGGAGCCTGATCGTCATGAGGTAACGCACCAGCGAAGACACTGCACTGCCGATGAGTCAGTCCGGGGTACCACCAAATGTTTGAGACAATAACGATAACAATACACTAACATCAATCTAAACAGTATGCTATCATCACAGTTTCATCGCGATTTTCATTCCGTGTAATGCCAGTGATTTCACCTTGCCTTGTGCACAGATGCCAGACGAAAGGGGCACCTGGCCATGACATCAGTCACTAGGACTATGCCATACGACGAAAGGGGCACCATGACATCAGTCACTAGGACTATGCCATACGAAAGGGGCACCTGGCCATGCCATGACATCAGTCAGCTAGGACTATGCCATACGAAAGGGGCACCTGGCCATGACATCAGTCAGCAGGACTATGCCAGACGAAAGGGGCACCTGGCCATGACATCAGTCAGCAGGACTATGCCAGACGAAAGGGGCACCTGGCCATGACATCAGTCAGCAGGACTATGCCAGACGAAAGGAGCACCTGGCCATGACATCAGTCACTAGGACTATGCCATACGAAAGGGGCACCTGGCTATGACATCAGTCAGTCAGCAAGACCAGACGAAAGGGACACCTGGCCATGACATCAGTCAGCAGGACTATGCCAGACGAAAGGGGCACCTGGCCATGACATCAGTCAGCAGGATTATGCCAGACGAAAGGGGCACCTGGCCATGACATCAGTCAGCAGGACTATGCCAGACGAAAGGGGCACCATGACATCAGTCAGTAGGACTATGCCAGACGAAAGGGACACCTGGCCATGACATCAGTCACTAGAACTATGCCATACGAAAGGGGCACCTGGCTATGACATCCGTCAGCAGGACTATGGCAGACGAAAGGGGCACACCATGACATCAGTCAGCAGGACTATGGCAGACGAAAAGGGGCACCATGACATCAGTCAGCAGGACTATGCCAGACGAAAGGGGCACCTGGCCATGACATCGGTCAGCAGGACTGGTCTGGAGAATGGAAGGGAAACTGCAGGCACTGCAACTTCCCTGGTCGCTGTAACCAAACGATCGCCACAATCATCACCTTCAATGAGGGGGCAAATCTAGCCCACGATTAGAGACCAATAGTGACCCCCACAAATCTGACCAATCGCACCCTTTGGACATGAAGAACAAAGCAGACCAATATTTCAATCATTATGTTTCGAATGTCCCAGCATACCCCCACAGAGAATGGCTTCTTCAGGCATACAGCCACAGTGTACAGGAATTACGTCACCATCGTCTTTTAATGTCGCAAGGGTCTGCCCGCCGGAAAGGGCATGTCCAGTCGCTCAGTGAGTTAGTGGGGAGGGCTGGCGGGTTGTGCAGTACGGATGAACACTGAGTCCCCACAGTTGCCTTTCTGTGTTCCAACACATAGCGGACTGTCTTCTTCCCACAGAGCGTTCTTCTTCAGGCAGAACGGGCAGAGCTCTGGGTCATCACAGAGCGACCTCGGACCCTTGCTGGTGGCAGGTTTTGCAGTCACGCTCCCGCGGAACATCCACCTCCCACCGACAGACGTGGTGATTCGGACTTTAAACCACGCCCCACACAGCTGACATGGCTTTCTGGCCACGCCCCACACAGCTGACATGGCTTTAAACCACGCCCCACACAACTGACATGGCTTTAAAACCACGCCCCCACACAGCTGACATGGCTTTAAACCACGCCCAACACAGCTCACATGACTTTCTGGCCACGCCCCACACAGCTCACATGACTTTCTGCTCACATGACTTTCTGGCCACGTCCCACACAGCTCACATGACTTTCTGGTCACGTCCCACACAGCTCACATGACTTTCTGGCCACGCCCCACATAGCTGACATGACTTTCTGGGGCCACGCCCCACACAGCTGACATGGCAGGCGGGGGTGAAAGACCCCAGGACTGGGAGAATAGCAAGGGAGCTAACTCTACACGGACTCTACCAGAATGACTCCTTAAGGTGGGCATCAAATAGGCACTCTCCATGTCAGACGCCCTTGGGATTCAAACTCAGAGCCTGTGACTGTCAACTCGGTGCTTTACCACGGAGCCCACCAGGTAGTAAGTAGGGACACCCCCTACACCACCCGCCGCCCCCATTTCATCTCCCCCCCTCCACCCCCAATACACTGACCACTGGGGGCCATCCCTCCCCACCCACCCCACCCAAATTGTCCGCCCTTCCAGCCACCCACACCCCCTCATTCTCAATGCACTCACCACGGGTATGATGCTGGGGGGCCTTCCCACCCCACCCAAATTGTCCCCCATCCTCCAGCCACCCCCACCCCTTCACTCCCAATGCACTCACCACGGGTAGGATGCTGGGAGCCATCTCACCCCATCCGCCACCAACTTTGCCCTCCCCCCCCCACACCCCCGCCCTCTGCCACCACCCACCCCCAATGCACTCACCACGGGTATGATGCTGGGGCAATCATCTGCGGGTGGTAGGCCTGCATCTGCAGGGACCTCAGGATCAGGTTGTTGCGGCCGTTCTGCAGCAGCTGCTCGCGGAGATGCTGAGGGGGGTGCAGGTACTTGCAAGGAGGGTCCTTCCTCTGGCACTTGCCCTGCCACACCAACAACACATGGCGTCCTCAGTCACATGGCATGCACTTCATCACCAACCAACCAACAACCAACCAACCAACCAACCAACCAACCATAAAACCGACAACACACGGATTCCTCAGTCACACGGCATGTACATCAACACAAACCAACCGACCGACCGACCGACCGACCAAACCACCAACCAACACTGCGGCCGGTGTGCACGTGACCTGGTGTGCGTCGGCGCTTCCTGCGTTACAGTGAACAACACAGACAGCAAACTGGCCTCTCCCCCATACAGACTGGCCTCTCCCCCCCATCCCAGTACCGCTGACATTGTCCTCTCCTGGGGGCTCTCCCCCATCCCCATGCAGTACCACTGACAACCTTGTCCTCTCCTGGACCCGGGGCCTGCTCCTTAAAACCATGGATAGGTAAACATCAACAGCACAAAGACAGAGGAGGGATGGTTTCCACATAGACAAGACAGACAAGATCAGACAAGACTCAAAGAAGAAGAAAAGCGTGTCTCTGTAATCATGGGGAAGACGATCATCCTCTGCATGGGCTCTGTGCCCTTCAAGGGCTGATACCGCTGCACATGCTCCAGGTGTGGGCAACCTGACCACACGCGTGACTCTAAGCCACGTCCTCAATCCATGTGAACTCAGAATAACTACAGAAGTAAACTGATTGAATTCAAAATTCGAGTAAAAAAAAAAATCAGAACAAACTATACAATCACTTGTTCGGAGTTAAATGGCTTCCATGTGAACTATAGCGTGGATGAGGAACCGACGGAGATGGCCCTCATAGCTCTTTCCATGTGAACTATAGTATGGATGAGGAACCGACGGAGGTGGCCCTCACAGCTCTTTCCATGTGAACTATAGCGTGGATGAGAAGGGAGGTGGCCGACGGAGGTGGCCCTCGTAGCTCTTTCCATGTGAACTATAGCGTGGATGAGGAACCTACGGAGATGGCCCTCATAGCTCTTTCCATGTGAACTATAGCGTGGATGAGGAACCTACGGAGATGGCCCTCATGGCTCTTTCCATGTGAACTATAGCGTGGATGAGGAACTGACGGAGGTGGCCCTCATAGCTCTATCCATGTGAACTATAGCGTGGATGAGGAACCTACGGAGGTGGGCCTCATAGCTCTATCCATGTGAACTATAGCGTGGATGAGGAACCTACGGAGGTGGCCCCCATAGCTCTTTCCATGTGTGAACTATAGCGTGGATGAGGAACCTACGGAGGTGGCCCCCATCGCTCTTTCCATGTGAACTATAGCGTGGATGAGGAGGAACCGACGGAGGTGGCCCTG
>JADBJO010000906.1:407500-420000 GCA_016801955.1 Conus betulinus | reverse complement strand
TTCAGTGTGTGCGAGATGTTATGAAATTTTTTCAGTGTGTGCGAGATGTTATGAATTTTTTTCAGTGTGTGCGAGATATTATGGGATTTTCAGAGTGTGCGAGATGTTATGGGATAATCAGTGAGTGCAACAACTGAAGCAGCTGAGTGAACCACAGGAACAGCTGAAGCAGCTGAGTGAACCACAACTGAAGCAGCTGAGTGAACCCACAATTGAAGCAGCTGAGTGAACCAGAACAACTGAAGCAGCTGAGTGAACCACAACAACAGCTGAAGCAGCTGAGTGAACCACAAAACAGCTGAAGCAGCTGAGTGAACCACACAACAGCTGAAGCAGCTGAGTGAACCACAACAACAACAGCTGAAGCAGCTGAGTGAACCACAGCAACAGCTGAGGCAGCTGAGTGAACCACAGCAACAGCTGAGGCAGCTGAGTGAACCACAGCAACAGCTGAGGCAGCTAAGTAAATCACAACACAGCTGAGGCAGCTGAGTGAACCACAACAACTGAAGCAGCTGAGTGAACAACAACTGAAGCAGCTGAGTGAACCACAGCAACAACTGAAGCAGCTGTGTGTACCACAGCAATAACTGAAGCAGTTGTGTGAACCCCAGCAACAACTGAAGCAGCTGAGTGAACCACAACAACTGAAGCAGCTGAGTGAACCACATCAACAACTGAAGCAGCTGTGTGTACCACAGCAACAGCTGAAGCAGCTGAGTGAACCACAGCAACAGCTGAAGCAGCTGAGTGAACCACAGCAACAGCTGAGTGAACCACAACAACTGAGGCAGCTGAGTGTACCACAGCAACAGCTGAGTGAACCACAACAACAACTGAAGCAGCTGGGTGAACCACAGCAACAGCTGAAGCAGCTCAGCGAACCACAGCAACAACCGTCAGTGCCCTTTACTTCCTCATCACACGGGAAGCACAGTGTCGCCACAACACAGGGAACGGGGAGAGAACAGGGGGGGGGGGGGGGGGGGGAGCGGAGAGGGGGGGAGAGAGAAAGAGAGAGAGGGAGGGAGGGAGGGAGGGAGACAGAGAGAGCCGACAAGAGTAAACGGCAGACTGCACCATTCGTTCCCACCTCCACCCACGCCTGGAGCGGTGTCTAACATCCCGCGACAAGAGAACCCTTCTGGTTTCCATCAGCTCTCTCATCCCCCCACTACCACTCTCCGCCCTCACTTTCCCACTCCCTCCCCACCTTCCCCCCCCTTCCCCCCATCCCCATTCCGTCCCCACCTGCCATCCCCGGCCCTCCCCTTCCTCCTGCCCTTCCCGCCCTCCCTGTCCTCCCAGCACAAAGAGCAGTTCACGCTCGACCTTCCGGTAAGCCGATCGATGGTCCTATACAACGAGGATCGATGCCCGGATAGAGCCGTGTGCCCGTGCCCTTTGGCTCGGCAACCGGGGGCCAGGCCGCGCCGCCAACAGTTATTTCTGGGGGGCCGGCGGTTCTATTCCGGTCTCGGGTGTACGGGCTCAGGTGGCAGCGGTGGTGTTGCCCGCCTTCGCCGCTAGGTGGTCTGCCGGTTTGTGGACGCGTCTGCTGCGACTGGGAGGAGGCATGTGACGAGTGCATGCAGAAGTGAGAGTCTTGGCCGCCAGAAGCAGAGGACAGGTCGCCAAGGAGGAGAAGATCGGCGGAGTCGTCCCTCATGTCCCCCCCCCCCTCACCCCCCCCCCCCCCCCCCCCCCCCCCCCTCACTACGACCCCCAAGGTCACGGGAATGAGAGGATGAGACGAGATGTATGATGCGCTCACACTGTCGTTCCTTCGAACAGGACGTAAGGTGGACAGTGTCAAACATGACGTAAGGTGGACAGTGTCAAACAGGGTAATGAGGTGGACAGTGTCAAACGGGGTAATAAGGTGGACAGTGTCAAACGGGGTAATAAGGTGGACAGTGTCAAACGGGGTAATAAGGTGGACAGTGTCAAACAGTGTAATATGGTGGACAGAGTCGAACAGGGTAATAAGGTGTCAAACGGGGTAATAAGATGGAC
Source organism: Conus betulinus (assembly GCA_016801955.1). Classification (NCBI taxonomy): domain Eukaryota; kingdom Metazoa; phylum Mollusca; class Gastropoda; order Neogastropoda; family Conidae; genus Conus; species Conus betulinus. The sequence goes on along the minus strand of JADBJO010000906.1, from coordinate 417,984 downwards.
AGTGTCAAAGAGGGTAATAAGGTGGACAGTGTCAAACGGGGTAATAAGGTGGACAGTGTCAAATGGGGGTAATAAGGTGCACAGTGTCAAACAGTGTAATATGGTGGACAGAGTCAAACAGGGTAATACGGTGTCAAACGGGGTAATAAGGTGGAAAGGGTCAAACAGTGTAATATGGTGGACAGTGTCAAACAGGGTAATAAGGTGCACAGTGTCAAACAGTAATATGGTGGACAGAGTCAAACAAGGTAATAAGGTGGACAGTGTCAAACAGGGTAATGAGGTGGACAGTGTCAAACAGGGTAATGAGGTGGACAGTGTCCAACAGGGTAATAAGGTGCACAGTGTCAAACAGGGTAATAAGGTGGACAGTGTCAAACAGGGTAATAAGGTGCACAGTGTCCAACAGGGTAATGGTGGACAGAGTCAAACAAGGTAATAAGGTGGACAGTGTCCAACAGGGTAATGAGGTGGACAGTGTCAAACAGGGTAATGAGGTGGACAGTGTCCAACAGGGTAATGAGGTGGACAGTGTCAAACAGGGTAATGAGGTGGACAGTGTCCAACAGGGTAATAAGGTGGACAGTGTCCAACAGGGTAATGAGGTGGACAGTGTCCAACAGGGTAATGAGGTGGACAGCGTCCAACAGGGTAATGAGGTGTAATGTCCAACAGGGTAATGAGGGGACAGTGTCCAACAGGGTAATGAGGTGGACAGCGTCCAACAGGGTAATAAAGTGGACAGTGTCCAACAGGGTAATGAGGTGGACAGCGTCCAACACAGGTAATAAGGTGGGCAGTGTCAAACAGGGTAATATGGTGGGCAGTGTCCAACAGGGTAATAAGGTGGACAGTGTCCAACAGGGTAATGAGGTGGACAGTGTCAAACATAATGTAAGGTGGACAGTGTCAAACAAGGTAATGAGGTCGACAGTGTCAAGCAGGGTAATATGGTGGGCAGTGTCCAAACAGGGTAATAAGGTGGACAGTGTCACAGGGTGTGGACAGTGTCAAACAGGGTAATAAGGTGGACAGGGTCAAACAGGGTAATGGGTGGACAGTGTCAAACAGGGTAATGTAAGGTGGACAGTGTCAAACAGGGTAATGAGGTCGACAGTGTCAAACAGGGTAATAAGGTGGACAGTGTCAAACAGGGTAATAAGGTGGACAGTGTCAAACAGGGTAACGAGGTGGACAGTGTCAAACAGGGTAATAAGGTGGACAGTGTCAAACAGGGTAACGAGGTGGGACAGTGTCAAACAGGGTAATAAGGTGGACAGTGTCAAACAGGGGTAATAAACAGGGTAATAAGGTGGACAGTGTCAAACAGGGTAATAAGGTGGACAGTGTCAAACAGGGTAACGAGGTGGACAGTGTCAAACAGGGTAACGAGGTGGACAGTGTCAAACAGGGTAACGAGGTGGACAGTGTCAAACAGGGTAACAAGGTGGACAGTGTCAAACAGGGTATTGAAGTCATCACATGGCTGTCATTCTGGAGGACAGGACAGGGTATTGTGGCGGAGAGGGTGGAGGAGAGGGAGAGGGGTGGGGAGACGAAGGGAAGGCATCAATCACACACACACACACACACACCCCATCCCCCTCTTTTCTACATTATGCTATAATGACAGTAAAATCGTCTTTGTTTCATCATTTTAATGTACTGATGATCATTGCACGTTTGGATAAACGTCAGACTGAAATGTGCACCAAATCTCTCTCTCTCTCTCTCTCTCTCTGTCTCTCTCTCTCTCTCTCTCTCTCTCTCTCACACACACACACACACACACACACACACAACCTCTCTTATTTTGTTGTTGTTGTCGTTTGTTGAATCAAACGAACAGATGAACATGACAGACTTGACGTTAAAGAACCCCCAGGTGTGGCATCATCCCAAGCAGCTTCGCTACTGAAGACAACAATCAAGGGACAGAAAGGGAGGGAGGGAGGGAGGGAGGGAGGAGGGGGGGTTATGCCAGAGGAAGGGAGCGCAGAGCAGAGACAGGAGAAGCCTCTGGTCATAACCTCCCTTTCCCATTCCACAGTACACTCCCCTTTCCCTCCATCTGTCCCTCCTTGTCACGGTGCACAAAGACCAGTTAACCCCCCCCCCCCCCCCCCCCCCACCACCACCAATCCCCCCTTCAAGCGAACTCATCGATCTGCCGACAGGGGGTGTGTGGATCAACGGCTGATCCCACACCGGGGTGTGTGTGGCCTGGGCTCCGCGCTGTCAGCCGGGCCAAGCCGGGAAGGGTGGCCTCGCGGGCTGGTGGGTCGATTCTCGTCCTGCTTTCTTGTGTTTCATTGTCGTCCAGAATTATCGCCGCTGTGTCTGTGAGACGAATGGCGCTCTTCTTGTGGATTATTGTATGTCATGGTCCAACGGTGCTTCTCTTGTGGTTTATTGTATGTCATGGCCAACGGTGCTTCTCTTGTGGTTTATTGTATGTCATGGCCAACGGTGCTTCTCTTGGTGGTTTATTGTATGTCATGGTCACGGTGCTTCTCTTGTGGTTTATTGTATGTCAGGGCTAACGGTGCTTCTCTTGTGGTTTATTGTATGTCATGGCTAACGGCTGCTCTTCTGGTGGTTTATTGTATGTCATGGCTAATGGTGCTCTTCTTGTGGTTTATTGTATGTCATGGCTAATGGTGCTCTTCTGGTGGTTTATTGTATGTCATGGCTAATGGTGCTCTTCTGGTGGTTTATTGTATGTCACGACTAATGGTGCTCTTCTGGTGGTTTATTGTATGTCATGGCTAATGATGCTCTTCTTGTGGTTTATTGTATGTCATGGCTAATGATGCTCTTCTTGTGGTTTTATTGTATGTCATGGCTAATGGTGCTATTCTTGTGCTTTGTTGTATGTTATGACTAATGGTGCTCTTCTTATGGTTTATTGTGTCACAACTAATGGTGCTATGCTGGTGCTTTATTATGTGTCATGGCTAATGGTGTTATTCTTGTGCTTTTTTATGTCATGGCTAATGGTGCTGTATTCTTGTGCTTTTATTATGTCATGGCTAATGGTGCTATTCTTGTGCTTTATTGTGTGTGTCACGGCTAATGGTGCTATTCTTGTGCTTTATTATGTGTCATGGCTAATGGTGTTTTTTTCCTGTGTCACGGCTAATTGTGCTATTCTTGTGCTTTCTTATGCATCATGGCTAATGTCCTGATTTATCGTAGGTGTCAGAGGGTAGTCGTCCTATTTCGTGTGGTTTATTGTATGTCAGAGGCCAGTGGCCCTGTTGTGGTTTATTGCATGTGTCAGAGATTAGTGCTCCTATTCTTGTTTATTACATGTGTCAGAGGCTAGTGCTCCCATTATGGTTTATTGTGCGTGTCGGAGTCTAGTGGTCCTATTATGGTTTATTGTGTGTGTCAGAGGGTAATGGTCCTATTACTGTTTATTGCATGCGTGAGAGTCTTTATTGCATGTGCCAGAGGCTAGTGGTCTTATTATGGTTTACTGTGCGTGTCAAAGTCTAGTGGTCCTGTTATTGTTTATTGTATGTGCGTCAGAGGCTAGCGGGCTAGTGGACCTAATATGGTTTATTGTATGTGCCAGAGGCTAGTGGACCTACTATAGTTTACTGTGTGTCAGAGGCTAATGGTCCTAGTATTGTTTATTGTATGTGTCAGAGGCCAGTGGTCCTATTACGGTTTATTGTATGTGTCAGAGCTAGTGGTCCTGTTATGGTTTATTGTATGTGTCAGAGGCTAGTGGTCCTATTATTGTTTATTGTGTGTGTGTGTGTCAGAGGCTAGTGGTCCTGTTCTTGTCAATTAGTGTGTATGTCACGAGGTGGGTGAAGAAAAAAGAATCCACCTTAAGCATATCTTCCATCACACTCCCTGCGTCTCCACCTCTACAATCGCGCTCGGGATCTCGCGCGCGCGCGCGCGTGTGTGTGTGTGTGTAAGGGAGGGGGGGGGGGGGGGGGGGGGGACAGGGCGAGGGAGGCGCGTGCGCCATGCACGTGCGTGTACGCACTTCTCTCTCCTTTTAGTCCACGCAATCATTACCCAAAGACCTGCCACGTTCAGTTGCATGCGCAGTTGCTAGCGATGACAGCTTAAAAAAAACAAACTTGAAAAGGTCTGGGGGGAAAGCTTTGGGGGAAACAGCCTGATTAGAGACCCCGGAGAGTGATACGTCATACAGGCTCTCACAATACCGGGATCAATCACATCTCCAGATGCATCGATCCCCCTTCGCACGCTTTTCATCCACCCTGTCGTCCCCCTCCCCCCCCCCCCCCCCTTCTCCTTCCACCGCCTTCCCTCCTCCATCAAAAACCGCCACCACCTGGTGCGTAATCCGTTGATGCCATCGATCACTGAGCGCTGTCTGCGGCCACAACACCATCCCTTTATGTCTTCACCAGCATGGAATTTAGGCGCGTGCCTTTATTGGGGGAAAAAAACAAACAAACAACAAAAAAAAAACCGGACACAGATTAATCCTGGATTTATCTCTCTCTCTCTCCCCCCCCCCTGGTCGTCACCTCCTTTTTCTTCACTCATCCATCCGCCTACATGCTACCACGTCCTCCCCCCTCCCTTCCCCCACATCCTCTCCCTCCCATCCCCCACATCCTCCCCCTCCCTTCCCCCCCCCCCCCCCATCCCCATCCCCCACATCCTCCCCTCCCAACCCCCACATCCTCCCCCCCATCCCCCCCACCCTCCCCCCATCCCCATCCCCCCCCCCCCCATCCCCATCCCCCACACCCTCCCCCCATCCCCATCATCCTCCCCCCCATCCCCATCCCCCACATCCTCCCCCCCATCCCCATCCCCCACCTCCCCTCCCCCTCCCATCCCCCACATCCTCCCCTCTCCCATCCCCCACACCCTCCCCCCCATCCCCCATCATCCTCCCCCCCATCCCCCCATCCCCCACATCCTCCCCCCATCCACATCATCCTCCCCCCTCCCACTCCCCACATCCTCCCCCCCATCCACCCCCTCACATCCTCCCTTCTATCCCCCATCCCCAACCCCCCCCCCCCCCCCCCATGCCCATCTCTCACATCCTCCCCCTCCCATCCCCAATTCTCCACCCCACTCCCGCCCCCAACCCTTGCTTTCACCTGACCGATGGAAACAGGAAACCACGTTAATGGAACGCTTCAAGAGCGGTGCTGGGACGACCCACACACGCGCTGCAGCCTTCCAAGCAGCTCCAACGGTAAAGTGAAAACCAGTCCAGGGCCGTGGAAGGTGGTGGTGGTGAGGGGGGGGGGGGGGGGGGGGGGGGGGGGACGAACGATACTACCGTCAGGGGAAAGAACCCAGGCAAATGCTGAGGCACGCCAGCTGGTAGGGAAACAGTTTTTGGTCTCCTTGACAAACACGAAGCTGGAACCTGCAGGTCGCGCCGAGCGTGAGCACCTCTAATCTCCAAGGATGTAAGAGATACAGCGTGAGTGCAGCCGAATTAGCGGGGTGGCGACACCAACAAACACAGAAAAGGCCGTCACCGAATGGCATGACGTCATGACCCCCGGAGGAGGGCCGACTAGACAGAAACGAGTCTCAGAGCAAAACACCTGCATGAGAGGGCTTCTGTGGACACCTGAAACTCCTGCATGAGAGGGCTTCTCTGGACACCTGAAACTCCTGCATGAGAGGGCTTCTCTGAACACCTGAACACCCTGCATAAGAGGGCTTCTGTGGACACCTGAAACTCCTGCATGAGAGGGCTTCTCTGAACACCCGAAACACCTGCCTAAGAGGGCTTCTCTGAACACCTGCATGAGAGGGCTTCTGTGGACACCTGAAACTCCTGCATGAGAGAGTTTCTCTGAACACCTGCATGAGAGGGCTTCTGTGGACACCTGAAACACCTGCATGAGAGGGCTTCTCTGAACACCTGCATGAAAGGGCTTCTGTGGACACCTGAAACACCTGCATGAGTTTCTCTGAACACCTGAAACACCTGCATGAGAGGGCTTCTCTGAACACCTGCATGAGAGGGCTTCTCTGCACACCTGCATGAGAGGGCTTCTGTGGACACCTGAAACACCTGCATGAGAAGGCTTCTCTGAACACCTGCATGGGGAGGTCTTCTGTTGACAGCTGAAACATCTGCTTGAGAGGGCTTCTGTGAACACCTGAAATACCTGCAGGAGGGAGTTTCTGTGGACACCTGCATGAGAGGGCTTCAGTGGACACCGGAAACACCTGCATGAAAGGCTTCTCTGAACACCTGCATGACAGGGCTTCTCTGAACACCTGCATAAGAGGGCTTCTGTGGACATCTGAAACACCTGCATAAGGGGGCTTCTGTGGACACCTGACACACCTGCATGAAAGGGCTTCTCTGAACACCTGCAATAAGGGGGCTTCTGTGGACATCTGAAACACCTGCATAAGGGGGCTTCTGTGGACATCTGAAAACATGCATAAGGGGGCTTCTGTGGACATCTGAAACACCTGCATAGGAGGCTTCTGTGGACATCTGAAACACTGCATAAGGAGGCTTCTGTGGACATCTGAAACATCTGCATAAGGGGGCTTCTGTGGACATCTGAAACACCTGCATAAGGGGGCTTCTGTGGACATCTGAAACACCTGCATAAGGAGGCTTCTGTGGACATCTGAAACACCTGCATAAGGAGGCTTCTGTGGACACTTGAAACACCTGCATAAGGGGGCTTCTGTGGACACCTGAAACACCTGCAAGGAGGGGGCTTCTGTGGGGACCTCCTGCCCTGCTTTCCCAGGAGTGTCTACCAACAGGACTGATGACATCTTCTCACTCTGTACCGTCATCTCCTTCTCCATCTCCTCCCCCACTCACACTCCCCCCCCACCTCCCCTCCTCTGCCCTCCAGTTTTCTGTCTCATTGTGTTTGAAATATTTAAAGAAAATGGACGGTACTCTTCAAGGACAGTCTTGGAAGAATTTGGCAGAAGAAAGAAAGAAAGAAAAAAAGAAAAGAAAAGAAAGAAAGAAAAGAAAAAAAAAAAAACAAAGACAAAGAAGAAAAACGAAACGACAAATGAAAGAAGAAAGAAAGAAAGAAAGAAAAAAAAAGCAAGAAAAAAAAAAGAGAAAAAAAAAGAAAAGGAAAAGAATAAAAAAAAAGAAAAAAAAAAAAAAAGATAAAAAAAAAGAAGAACAAAAAGAAAGGATAACAAGGAAGGAAAAAGAAGACACGAGACAAACAAATGAAAGAAAGACAGACAGACAGACAGGAAAGAAAGAAAAAAAAAAAAGAAGAAAAAAACAAAAACAAACCACAAACAAATGAACGAAAGAAAGAAAGAAGGAAGGAAAGAAAGAAAGAAAAGGAAGGTAAACAGATTCAAGAACGAAACGAAGAAGGCGGGGGGTGGGGCGGGGCGGGACGGGGGTGGGAGAAAGAAAAGTAACCAGTGCTCCCTTCGATCCCTATGCATGATATCCCACAGATTACCCCTGGGAGATGTCTAAAGAAACCTCTTCAAGCTCAGATTACGAACGACGTTCTGAGTCACACCAGACCAGACCCCCCCCCCCCCCCCCCGTACCCTCCAGCCCCTTCCTCCCCCCTCCCTGCCTGTGGTGGGATGGCTCCAGGGGTCATGTCAGGCGACGAGGGAGCAGGGGAGATGTACATCTGAACGTCCTGCATGCGGACCCCCGCCTGTCTGTGTATGTCTATGCTTTCTGCATATCGTTATTCAAAGCGTCGGATGTTATCCAGTGGGGAGAATCCTCAGGTCTAATCTTTTAACACCTTTCCACCTCGCCTCGACACACTGCTCCCTCCCTCCCTCTCTCTCTCTCTCTCTAAGTTAGTAAGGAAGAGTGTGTGTGTGTGTGTGTGTGTGTGTGTGTGTGTGTGTGTGTGTGTGTGTGTGTGTGTGTGTGGCGCGTGCCTGCGTTTGTGTGTGTGTGTGTGTGTGTCACTGTGTGTGTGTGTGTGTGTGTGTGTGTGTGTGTGTGTGTGTGTGTGAGAGAGAGAGAGAGAGAGAGAGAGAGAGAGAGAGAGAGAGAGAGAGAGGGCAGGGACGAAACTGAGGTGCAGGTGAGAGAGAGAGAGACAGAGAGAGAGAGGGGGGGGGGGGGGCGAAAAACTGAGGTGCAGTGTGAGAGAGAGAGAGACAGAGAGAGAGAGAGGGGGGGGGGGGCGAAACTGAGGTGCAGGTGATGAGAGAGAGAGAGAGAGAGAGAGAGAGAGAGAGAGAGAGAGAGAGAGAGAGAGAGAGAACGAATACGAAATGTTTTCACTGAGATTTAAACCCTAGCCCCTATCTTATATAGTATAAACAATTTCAATGTTGATGCTGAAGCAGCACACAGACGTTTCAAAGGTTTGTAAGCGAATAATGCTACCTCAGAAAATACACCCTCATTTTCTTTCTTGCCGTAAATAAATTAAATCGGAACTGACATGGATCATTATAATGCTTAGCTTGAATGTATCTTATTCTCAAATCATGAAGAACAGGACAGCAAAGTTTAATATGAATGGCGTCTTCCTAAAAAAAAAAAAAAAAAAAAAAAAAAAAAAATGGCACACACAGACAGAGAGAGAGAGAGAGAGGAGAGAGAGAGAGAGAGAGAGAGAGAGAGAGAGAGAGAGAGAGAGAGAGAGAGAGAGAGAGAGAGAAAAGAGAGAGAGAGAGAGAGAGAGAGACAGAGAGGCAGACAGACAGGTACAAAAAAGACAGAGACACAGTACACACACACACACACACACACACACACACACACACACACACACACACAGAGTGAGACAGAGAGAGAGACAGAGACAGAGAGAACTGGGGCCAATATCAAGTACACGAGTGATATACCCCTGCCCATCAACATTCGGCGCATACATTATGCATGATTTCATGTGATTCGGCTTTGGGGGGGTCCATGACAAAAAGGCCCGAGACGGAGATCAGGTTGCAACAAAATGAATGCCTCCAAGCAATGTTCGCAACACACACCGCGCCCCAAAGTTCACCCGCGACACGCCTATCTCGCCGTGGCATAGATGATGGCCTGGCACATCGCAGCATCAACAACTAAACCGTCCCGCCAGGTCACTGGCGTCGCTTCTCTCAGCACAGCAGCCGCTGGAACCGGAACGTAGATTCTCTCTCTCTCTCTCTCTCTCTCTCTCTCTCTCTCTCTCTCTCTCTCATCTTTAGCGCCACTTACGGCCCCATTGCCGTTTCATTGCCGTTCATCCCCCCCCCCCCCCCCCCCCCCCCCCAAATCCACAGTCACTCCCTGACGTGCCCGAGTCGCAGTCCCCGGCACTGGCAATCCACGGGAAGAATCAACGTCACCATGGCGTCAACCAGGTCTGAGAGATACAAACACCTGCAGTGTTGGTCCTGCAACTTGAGCGGTACCCTCGGAATACGCATCCTATGGCTGAACCTCGGCTGTGTGGTCCCGGTCTTCCCCACTGAGCCCCAAAGCAGACTCAACTCTGGGCAGAAGGCTATCATGAGCCGAAAAATCTCACAAATAAAAAATGGCACTGAACGGAATCAAACCCAAGACCCTCCCGCCAGACAACGCGACTCTTAACCACGACGCCACGGCGGCTTCTGATTCTGTTTGCTTTTATCTGATTCCGTTTGCTTCTATCTAAAATAAAACTACATTTGAAAAACACAAACACACACACACACACACACACAAAAACTACGCTGTGAACGGCTAAAAACCAAAAGAATACTGACCTTACATGGACATAATACTGTTCAGACTGCTAGTGCATACGAACAGAAGCTGACCTCTATTGTGTGCGAGTGACAGATCACGTGACCATCTGTACTGAGTCGACTGTGTTTCCAGGGTAACGTTTAGGCACACTGTGGTGTTAACTTGAGTTCGGTTGTTGGTGTGACTTTTACTCAATATTGTTTTTTCTTTCACCTTTTTTTTTCCTTTCAAATTCCATGAGCAACAATGGAGTAATGACTCCAGTCACGACTCTGTGTGTGTGTGTGTGTGTGTGTGTGTCCCCGTGTGTGTGTGTGTGTGTGTGTGTGTGTGTGTGTGTGTCCCCGTGTGTGTGAGTGTGTGTGTGTGTGTGTGTGTGTGTGTGTGTGTGTGTGTGTGTGTGTGTGTCCCCGTGTGTGTGTGTGTGTGTCCCCCCCCCCCGTGTGTGTGTGTGTGTGTGTGTGTGTGTGTGTGTGTGTGAGAGAGAGAGAGAGAGAGAGAGAGAAAGAAAGAAAGAAAGAAAGAAAGAGAGAGAGAGAGAGAGAGAGAGAGAGAGAGAGAGAGAGAGAGAGAGATAGATCGTATTTACTGAAGGAAAGAGTAATTTTAAGAACTGGCTCCCCCCTTTTTTTTTAACAACTTGCCCTCAACAAAGGACAGAAGCAACGACTGCAGAAGCAAATGAACAAACCAACAATGCGACAAGTCAGTCAAACGCCAATTTTGTTGGGTGCCCAGGTGTTGGGAACCGCCCCGACCTCGGAGCCGATATCTTTTTAATTCACTCAAGATTCCATGATTATTATTC
>JADBJO010000906.1:402500-405000 GCA_016801955.1 Conus betulinus | reverse complement strand
GTCTGTATGTATGTCTCTCTCTCTCTCTCTCCTCTCTCTCTCTCTCTCTCTCTCTCTCTCTCTCTCTCTCTCTCTCTCTCTCTCTCGTGTTCGCACCTTTTCATTTTTCAGTACAAGCCGGTGCAATCTATAAGTTATACAGGGCAGCTGGAAAAGTGTTCGCTACCCCCCCCCCCCCCCCCCCCCCCCCCCCCCACCCCCCCCCCCCCCCCCGTCTCTCTCTCTCTCTCTCTCTCTCTCTCTCCTAAGTCAGCAGCCTGCGGCAGTACGACTCACTTCCGATCCAGCAGCGACACCTGCCCCCCCCCCCCCCTTCTTTCCCCTCTAACCCCCCCCCCCCCCCCCCCCCCCCTCACACGTTTCTCCGTGATTCACTCCCACAGTGAACAGGATCCTGCATGGCGGGGGGGGGGGGGGGGGGGGGGGGGGGGGGAGGGGGAGGGGGGGTACCAGTGAGGCAGCTGCAACCACGACGACTAAGCAGCACCCTGCCTTCCCCATGACGGCTCAGCAACACCCCGCCTTCACCATGACGAACTAGCAACACCCTGCCTTCACCATGACGAACCAGCAACACCCTGCCTTCACCATGACGACTCAGCAGCACCCTGCCTTCCCCATGACGAACCAGCAACACCCTGCTTTCACCATGACGAACCAGCAACACCCTGCCTTCACCATGACTCAGCAACACCCTGCCTTCCCCATGACGAACCAGCAACACCCTGCCTTCACCATAACGAACCAGCAGCACCCTGCCTTCACCATGACGGCTCAGCAACACCCTGCTTCCCCCATGACGGCTCAGCAACACCCTGCCTTCTCCATGACGAACAGCACCACCCTGCCTTCACCACCATGACGACCAGCACCACCCGCCTTCTCCATGACGAACCAGCACCACCCTGCCTTCACCATGACGAACCAGCACCACCCTGCCTTCCCCATGACGGCTCAACAACACCCTGCCTTCACCATGACGAACCAGCACCACCCTGCCTTCCCCATGACGAACCAGCAACACCCTGCCTTCTCCATGACGAACCAGCACCACCCTGCCTTCACCATGACGAACCAGCACCACCCTGCCTTCCCCATGACGGCTCAACAACACCCTGCCTTCACCATGACGAACTAGCACCACCCTGCCTTCCCCATGACGGCTCAGCAACACCCTGCCTTCACCATGACGAACCAGCACCACCCTGCCTTCACCATGACGGCTCAGCAACACCCTGCCTTCACCATGACGAACCAGCACCCCCCTGCCTTAAACATGACGAACCAGCAACACCCTGCCTTCACCATGGCGAACCAGCAACACCTTGCCTTCACCATGACGAACCAGCAACACTCTGCCTTCACCATGACGAACCAGCAACACCCTGCCTTCCCCATGACGAACCAGCAACACCCTGCCTTCACCATGACGAACCAGCAACACCCTGCCTTCACCATGACGAACCAGCAACACCTTGCCTTCAACACACAGGCAAGAGAAGACAGGAGGATGGGGGGTGGGGCGGGGGGTGCCACTTGCATGGGGTTGTGTTTGAGGAGGGATCGGGGAGAAAGACAGAAAAACTGAAGTAATGAAAAGAGCACAAGTCAAAAGAAAAAGAGAAATAAACAAGAAGGGAAAGAGGAAGAATGAAAACCGAATAAGTGACGAGATACAACGTAAAACAACAATTAATGAAGAAAGAAGAAGAAGAAGAAGAAGAAGCAGAAGAAGAATGAAAACTAACTCCGAAGAAAGGGTCATCTGAATTTCAATGACGCAGAGAGACGCGAACAATATGCCGGAAATAGGTTACTTCCCTTTGTGACTAACAACTGACGGAGAAAAGCTGTTCCCCCACGTGAGGCAGAGCTGATAACAGCCAGGGGAGGAACTGGGCGGAGAGGTTGGGGGGGGGGGGGGGGGGATGTAGTGGAACAAGAGGGGTGGAGGGGAGAGGAGGGTGCGAATACAGGTTAAGAGTATCAGAGGGAAAATAAAAAAAAAATAATAATAATAAAAAAAAAAAAAGAACCGGAAATCATCGCCCGTAGCCTGCCATCGAGAACAACTACCACTACACCCCTCCGCCCATGCCCCCCTCCCCCCCTCTCTCTCTCTAGTATTTTCCATAGTCGTTCAGTTCTCTCTCTCTCTCTCTCTCTCTCTCTCTGTGTGTGTGTGTGTGTGTGTGTGTGTGTGTGTGTGTGTGTGTGTGTGTGTGTGTGTGTGTGAGGGAGGGAGAGGAGGGAGGGAGGGAGAGAGAGAGAGAGAGAGAGAGAGAGAGAGAGAGAGAGGGGGGGAGGGGGGGGAGGGAGAGATAATTTTCCAGTCTTTCAGTTTTTCATACACACAGACACACGCACACACACAGTCACACAGCACACGCACAGACACGCGCGCGCACACACACACACACACACACGCGCGCGCGCGCGCGCGCGCGCGCGGACACACACACATCTCCCTCACCTCTGTGGAGCACGCTCACACAGACGC
>JADBJO010000906.1:382500-390000 GCA_016801955.1 Conus betulinus | reverse complement strand
ATCTCTATCCCTACCTATTCCCCCCCCTACACACCACCATCTCTATCCCTACCTATTCCCTCCTCCCCCCCCTTACCACCACACACACTCTATCCCTACCTATCCCCACGTCCCCTCCCCACGTACCTACCCCCTACCATCTCTATCCCTACCTATCCCCCCCCCCTACACACACCACAATCTCTATCCCTACCTATCTCTTCCCTCCCCCCCTACACACCACCATCTCTATCCCTACCTATCCCCCCCCCCCCCCTACACACCACCATCTCTATCCCTACCTATTCCCCCCCCCCCCCTACACCACCACCATCTCTATCCCTACCTATCCCTTCCCTCCCCCCCCTACACACCACAATCTCTATCCCTACCTATTCCCCCCCCTACCCACCCACCATCTCTATCCCTACCTATTCCCCCCCCCCCCCCCTACACACCACCATCTCTATCCCTACCTATTCCCCCCTCCCCCCCCTACCACAACCATCTCTATCCCTACCTATCCCTTCCCTCCACCAAACACACACACCCATCTCCATCCCTACCTGTTCTTCCCCCCCCCCCCCCCCCCCCCCCACCCCTATATACACCAGGCAGCGTTCCCATTGTAAATTACTGCTGGCTGACACACTCATCACTCTACCTCTTCTCTCCCCCTCTCCCCTCTCCCCCCCCTACCCCCCCCCCCCCCCCCCCCCCCCCCTCTCTCCTCCACTCTCTCTCCTCTGAAATATGCTTTCTTTCTCCGCTGCAAGGCTGCACGGAAAGAAATCTAATCCCGCTTACTCTGTTCCCTTATAACTCTCTCTCTCTCTCTCTCTCTCTCTCTCTCTCTCACACACACACACACACACACACACACACACACACACACACACACACACACACACACACACCCACACACGCACACACACACGCACACACACACACGCACAGACAGAGAACTCAAAGGAATGTACTTCAAACGGAGGGAAAAGGATGATATATGCCATCGCGTCATTGCAAGGGGGGGTTAATACAGCCACAAACGTCATCCTGGGAGGAAGACTTGGCTTTCACCTGCACACGCGTGGCCTGCCCACAACGCTACGTTCTTCCACAACACGAAGTGTTTTCGTTGCCTCAAATCACGGCTCAGTTCTGAAGTTTTACGAATGTTGAAAATCATATTCAACAGAAATTAAAAAAAATGAACAAAAATGGTAATAAAAGGAAAAAAAATTCAATACCTTTACACACACCACATACATACACACACACGCGCACACACATACACACACACGCACACACACACACACGCACGCACGCACACACACACACATACACACACAGACACACATACACACACACACACATGCACACACGCACGCGCGCGCGCGCGCATACACACACACACATATACACTAAACACACACACACACACACACACCCACGCGCGCACACACACACACACACACACATACGCGCGCGCGCGCACACACACACACACACACACACACACACACACCACACACTAAACACACTCATAAACACACACACACACCACACATACACACACACGTGTGTGTGTGCGCGCACACCACACACACACACACACACACACAGAGTCCCTGCCGTCTCCTGAGTCGCGCAGCCAAGAAGAGCGCCGCAGCCCCACCAGACATGTTGCAATTCAGCACGTCCTATGATTCCACTTCACCCGCAGCAACTGGATGTTTAAAGAAGCGGACGTCAATGCCCCCATCACCCCCACTCTCACCCCCCACCCCCCCCCTCTCCACCCACCCACAGCTGTCTGCACAGACTGGACGCACTGTGGGACCTGCCTGTCTTCACCCCCTCCCACCCCCCCCACCCCCACACCCCATCCTCCACCCACCTCCCTACTCCTGTCCCTGGTCTGAGGGAGGCAGTGCACCACACCCTGAGCCAGCTCGACAGCCCAAGGTAACAGGCGAGACCTACCTACGTCCTGCTGGCAGCAGACCTCAGCGTCGGCGTTACAGCCTCCCTCTGTACAGTCTACACAAAGTGGTTCTGAAACGTGGCGAACAACAAAGACAAACACCCCCAAACTCCAAACATTTATCAACAGATGTCTGCGAAACATTGTGAACATCAGATGGCCAGATGTTATTGCCAACACAGAACTGTGGAACAAGACCAAGCAAGTTCAAATAGAATCAGAAATCAGAAAACGGAAGTGGGGATGGATTGGCCACACCCTCAGAAAGTCTCCATCCAACATCGCAAGACAAGCCCTTGAATGGAACCCTCAGGGCAAGAGAAAAGTGGAAGACCAAGGCAGACATGGCGAAGGAGTACCGACGCAGAAGTGAAGGCCGCCGGAATGACGTGGGCCGAGCTGAAGAGGATCTCCCGAAATCGTGTCCGCTGGAGCTGCCCCCGCCCTCTGACAGTGCTGCGCCGGTCATCCCCGTTGTTCTCTTCACTCGCTTTCTCCCTTCTGGTCTACAGTGTCTGGTCTCACTGTTCCCTCAGGTCTAGCATCACAGTCGCTTTCAAACGTCTGACCTCTCTCCCCCCCCTGCTGGTTGACATCAATCTCTGGTCACATCTCGACTTTCCTCTCTCCCGTTAGAATGTCCTCTTCATCACTCCTCCACTCTCCTTGTCAGAATGGTCTCAGTGTTACTTGCGTCTTTCCTTCAACGCCGTTGTATCGTCTAGCGTCCACCTTCCGCTTTTTCACTGACCCTCTCTCCACACATCATCCCCCCCTCCCTTTTTGTTCCGTCCAGATGTTTGATTTTTTTGCCCACCGTCTGGTCAGACCCCTTCAAGTCGACCTTTCTCCGCTTTTCACTCACCTCTCTGCAGTCACCCCACCCCCTCCCTCCTTCACGCTGACTCCTCTCTCCGCCCCTCTGGTCTACTCCCCATCCTGGTCTTTGGCATGACTTTCCGCTCTCCGACTAGCAGTCACCTCCGCTTTTTCACGTGGGCCCTAGTTGACTCTCCCGGTCTAGGTCTACTCGGGAAGAGTTTGGTCGTCTAGCAGTCCCTTCGGCCCTCCGCTTTTCCATATCAACCGCGACTCTGCAGTCTCTCTCTCTCCCCCCCCCCCCCCCCCCTCCCCTCTCCCCCCCTCTCTAGTGTCTGGTCTAGTCTTTCTTCTTCACCGTCTAGCAGTCACTCCTCCGCTTTTCACTTTGCTCTCTCTCCCTGTCTGGTCTAGTGTTGACTTTCTTCTTCTCATCGTCTAGCAGGTCACTTCCGCTTTTTCACTTCACCCTCTCTCCACTCCCTGTCTGGTCTCTGTCCCTTCTCCCACCCTCCTAGCCCTAGTGTCCTCTCCTTTCTTCACCTCCCTCTGGTAGCTTTCTCGTCACCGTCTATCAGTCACCTCCGCTTTTCATTCACTCTCTCTCTCTCCTGTCTGGTCTAGTGTAGACTTTCTTCATCACGTCTAGCAGTCACCTCCGCTTTTCATTGACTCTCTCTCTCTCCCTGTCTGGTCTAGTGTAGACTTTCTTCATCAAATCGTCTAGCAGTCCACCTCCGTGCTCCCGCTTTTTCACTCTCTCCCTCTCTCTCCTCTGTTCCCTGGGGCCCCTGTCTGGTCCTAGTGTTGACTTTTCTTCAGCAGTCACCGTCTTTTCAGTCTCTCCCTGTCTCCGCGACTTTCTTTCTTCCTCTCTCTCTCCGCTTTTCATCACTCTCAATCTCCTCTCTCTCTCCCTGTCTGGTCTAGTGTAGACTTTCTTCATCGTCTAGCAAGTCACCTCCGTTTTTCATTCCTCTCTCTCTCTCTCTCCCTGTCTGGTCTAGTGTCGACTTTCTTTTACTTCACCGTCTAGCAGTCACCTCCGCTTTTTCTTCACATCTCTCTCTCTCCCGTCTGGTCTAGTGTAGACTTTCTTCATCGTCTCTAGCAGTCACCTCCGCTTTTCATTCACTCGCTCCTCTCCCCTCTCTCTCTCTAGTGCTCTCTCCTGTCACCTCGTGACTTTCACTGGAGCCGGTCTAGTCTCCTCATCCCTCTCTGTGACTTCTCGACTTTCTTCACCTCCGCTTTACTCCTCTCTCTCCTCTCCCTGTCACTAGTGTAAGACTTCTTCATCGTCTAGCAGTCACCTCTCTTTTCATTCACTCTCTCTCTCTCTCTGTCTGGTCTAGTGTGACTTTCTTCACCGTCTAGCAGTCACCTCCGCTTTCATTCACTCTCTCTCTCTCCCTGTCTGGTCTAGTGTCTTTCTTCACCGTCTAGCAGTCACCTCCGCTCTTCATCATTCACAGCTCTCTCTCTCTCCCTGTCTGGTCTAGTGTTGACTTCTTCACCGTCTAGCAGTCACCCCGTTTCTCTCTCTCTCTCTCTCTCGGTCTAGTTTGACTTTCTTTACTGTCGTCGTCTACTTTTTTTCTGCATCTGCGGTCCATTCGCCAGTCTTTGGTGTGGAAACTCCCTGGCAGCGTTCCTCTGCTCAGATTCCGGACACGCCGTCCTCTATCACTAATGTGGAGACCAGGTGGTGACAACTGTACGCCATGTAGACAGAGTCCATTTGCCAACATGACCCTTTTTCTGTTTTATTATTATTATTATTTTTTAAAATTTCTTATTCATTTCAACATTTCAGTCATTATTCATTGATTCGTGTGTTCATTCATGTATTTGCCTTTTTTTTTTTTTCCCCTTTAAATCTAAGACTGATACATAAAGCAGGGCCCAACAGGGCCAGTCTCCCCCCCCCCCCCCCCCCCCCTCCCACTCCCCTCCCCCCGCCCCCTTTCAGAATGTCAGCCAGCCCGCTACCGACTGTATCACCCCCCCCCCCCCCCCCCCCCCCCCCCCCCCCCCCCCCCCAAACACACACACACACCTTTGTTACCATCATCACCTCCGATTTTGCATTTCGTCTCTCCTACCCTCGCCACCCACTCCTCCCCCCCCCCCCCCCCCCCCTCCCCTCCCTCCCTCGAGCGCATCAGACCCACACGAGGTACTTGCATCACGTTTGCCAGCCATCGTCCTTCCTCTCTTCTTTCCTTCAAAACTACCCCTCTCTTCCCACCCGCCCACCCCCCTCCCTGCTTATGCGGCCCCCCCCCCCCCCCCCAGCCCCCCCCCCCCCAACTCGCATCCGTGTGTGTGTGTGTGTGTGTGTGTGTGTGTGTGTGTGTGTGTGTGTGACTCATTCTCAATTCGCACTAATCCAGCTCTATATTGATCCAATCACCATAAAAAAAAAAATGGGGGGTGGGGTGGGGGGGTGAAAAGACCCCATGAGAGAGAGAGAGAGAGAGAGAGAGAGAGAGAGAGAGAGAGAGAGAGAGAGGAGTCCTTTTTCACGTTCAATCCCGCCCCTCCCTCCCGACCGCTCAAGCCTTTCCCCTCCGAGCTATTGATGCTAGACTGACACAGTGACACATTTACGGCTGGAGGGCCGTTTTTAAGTCTCTGCAGCCTCCCACCACCACCACCACCACCACTTCTCCCCTGCCCCCTCCCCCCCCCCCCTTCCCACTTAATTCCCACCATCCCGTCCTCACCCCCGCCTCCCCCCACTTTCTGCCCACACCAAAGCTTCCTTAGCTTTCTGTTAACCCAGCTTTTTTTATGTTGAGAGACTCCCACTTCAGCACGCCCCCCCCCCCCCCCCCCCCCCCCACACACACACACACACCCACTCCACCTCTTCAGGCGTTCAAATCAGCACATAGTTCTCCCCCTCTCTCTCTTTTCTCTCCTCTCTCTGCACATATTTCTCTCTCTCTCCCTCTCTCTCTCTCTCTCTCTCTCTCTCTCCCTCCCTCCCTCCCTCCCTCCCTCTCTCTCCTCTCTCGTCCCTGATCCCTGGTGGAAAGAGCAGTCCGGCAGGAAGGCTAGGCAACGTCAGCGGGTTTTCAATGTGGTTCGTTAGATAGAGCCATCCATGCCAAAGGAGACGGGTGGGTAGGGAGGGAGGGATGCAGAGAGAGAGAGAGAGAGAGAGAGAGAGAGAGAGAGAGTTTACCTGAGTTTAAAGTGGATAATCTGACAACTTCTTTAAACCATGAACACGTTTTTAAAAAAAAACACAGAGAGAGAGAGAGAGAGAGAGACAGAGACAGAGAGAGAGAGAGAGAGAGAGCGGGGGTGGGGGTACTCAAAACAAGATGGTGCAAGACTGCTCATGATTTAGATGCACGACACCTTAATAAAAACCGACATCTACTACTGAATAGAACCTTTTTTTTTTTTTTTTTTTTTTTTTTAAAAATATAATTCTTTAAACTGACTGTTGTGCATATAATACGATCTACGCCTCAGGATAACAGACCGTCTCTCCACGTGAAGTGTTTCGGGCAGTTGGACTTCTCCCGAGTCTATCAAATATCAAACTGAGGCACAGTCACCATCGGACTGAATGCCTTTGTGAGCGCATCATTTCCCTGCATGTCTGATCCAACAGACGATTCATTATGTTCCGCTTCCCCCTCCAAAATCCTCTTAGATAAAGCAGAAACACGACGACGCCCCTCCAAAATCCTCTTAGATAAAGCACAAACACGACGACACCCCTCCAAAATCGTCTTAGATAAATCAGACACAACGACACCCCTCTAAAATCCACTTAGACAATACAGAAACATGATGACGCACAAACAAGTGACCACAAACACCTGGCCGAAACCGGTCAGGAGACCTAATGTCCAAGTGACCATCACACCTGGCCCAAACAGGTCAGGAGACCCCAATGTCCAAGTGACCACCAACCCCTGGCCCAAACAGGTCAGGAGACCCAATGTCTAAGTGACCACCAACACCTGGCCCAAACAGGTCACGAGACCCCCAACGTTTTCCCAAACGTTATCAAGGAAATTCAGTCCGAGGTTCAACATTCTACCATCTTTGTCTGGCTGAAGTCAACAACAGACATTTGGACTGTGGTGATAAAGGGTCATATGGCTAGGCTGCTACCCAGTAACAAGCTCATGAATGTCCATTCGCAAGGCCCTGCGAACTACATCTGCACTGTTCCTATCATCGTGATGAGTAGCATCATCAGCAAAACGTTTGCCAGAACAGAGAATTGTCTATGCAGGTCAATAATCAATTTACATCAATATAAACTGAACATCCAACTGGATCTAAGACCGATCTGCGAGGACATCCGCATTGTACTGGTGACAAAGACGATGTTTCACAAGTTTTTATGATCGTCGTGTGTCTCTCGAGAAAGAGTATGCAGCTACGAGAGGTTTTTGTGGATAGACCATGCGTAATGATTGTTAACTGAAGACGGCGCGGCTCACTGATGTCAACAGAATTAACGCAAAATCGACAAATAGTGCTTCTGCACATAGATTTCCCCCTCTTTATATCGTTATTATTTCTCACATGCATTATTTACTTTAACAAGATCAAGATGGAAGATCAGAAAAGGCGTACCTTCCTACCCCCTTACTGAACTCTTTTTCCTTTTTTATTTTTTTTTTTAACCGAGTTCTGAGGTCACTGCTAATGTCTGTGTGCTACTATTCCGTCAGACTTAC
>JADBJO010000906.1:372500-377500 GCA_016801955.1 Conus betulinus | reverse complement strand
CACACAGCTTACATGTGTAAGTTTAACAGATATAAATTACAGCACAAAAGTGGACGATTCACACAGCTGACATGAGTTTTAACAGTTATAAATAACGAAGCACACGGCTGACACGTGTGTATTAACAGTTATAAATAACGAAGCACACAGCTGACATGTGTATATTAACAGTTATAAATAACACAGCACAAAACACGGACGATTCACACAGCTGACAAGTGTATTAACAGAGGACAGGGGGGCAGACCCAACACAAAGATGGGAGTTTTTTAAATGCCTCGAGTTCACAGGTCAGCTTCGTTTTCGCCGACAATCCACCGAACCCTCGGCATCAAGGAGGTCAATGTCATGAAGAGCGGCAGACGAACTGGGAACCGTTTCACGAATGATGTCCAGCCCATCAACATGGTCACCGTGCCTGGCGACTCCTGACTGACCAAGCCCGCACGCACTGGGACTGGCCACTAAATCCATGTTGAATGGTTTCAGAGTTGCTGTTTGTTTTTTTTGTTTTTTTTTTTTTTTTTTGTTTTTTTTTTTTTAGTTATCAGCATCTGATTTTAGGTGTGAAATGTTTTGGTTGTTTGCTTTTTTTTTTTTTTTTCAATGCAAGGAAGAAAATAAGGACTGTTTTTATATTTAAATATCACTCGAGCGCTTGCTGCACACACGCTCAAATAAAACTCTCTCTCTCTCTCTCTCTCTCTCTCTCTCTCTCTCTCTCTCTCTCATTTCCATCCTTCCTCTACATTCTTCTGTCCTCACTTTCATTGCGTCCACTCCTTCAACAAACGATGACACAGTACTACCGTTTCCTATGACCTAGATCACACAGTGAAAAAAAAGCTGTTCGTTTGTATCACTGTTTCCTATGACCTAGATTACACAGTGAAAAAAAGCTGTTCATTTGTATCACTGTTTCCTATGACCTAGATCAATCAGTGAAAAAAGCTGTTCATTTGTATCACTGTTTCCTATGACCTAGATCACACAGTGAGTGAAAAAAAGATGTTCATTCGTACTGCTGTTTCCTATGACCTAGATCAATCAGTGAAAAAAAGATGTTCATTTGTACTGCTGTTTCCTATGACCTAGATCAATCAGTGAAAAAGATGTTCATTCGTACTGCTGTTTCCTATGACCTAGATCAATCAGTGAAAAAGCTGTTCATTTGTACTGCTGTTTCCTATGACCTAGATCACACAGTGAAAAAGCTGTTCATTTGTATCAATGCTTCCTATGACCTAGATTACACAGTGAAAAAAAGCTGTTCATTTGTATCACTGTTTCCTATGACCTAGATCAATCAGTGAAAAAGCTGTTCATTTGTATCACTGTTTCCTATGACCTAGATCACACAGTGAAAAAAAAAGATGTTCATTCGTACTGCTGTTTCCTATGACCTAGATCAATCAGTGAAAAAGATGTTCATTTGTACTGCTGTTTCCTATGACCTAGATCACACAGTGAAAAAAGCTGTTCATTTGTATCAATGCTTCCTATGACCTAGATTACACAGTGAAAAAAAGCTGTTCATTTGTATCACTGTTTCCTATGACCTAGATCAATCAGTGAAAAAAGCTGTTCATTTGTATCACTGTTTCCTATGACCTAGATCACACAGTGAAAAAAGCTGTTCATTTGTATCAATGCTTCCTATGACCTAGATCACACAGTGAAAAAAAAAGATGTTCATTTGTACTGCTGTTTCCTATGACCTAGATCAATCAGTGAAAAAGATGTTCATTTGTACTGCTGTTTCTATGACCTAGATCAATCAGTGAAAAAAGGATGTTCATTCGTACTGCTGTTTCCTATGACCTAGATCAATCAGTGAAAAAAGATGTTCATTTGTACTGCTGTTTCCTATGACCTAGATCAATCAGTGAAAAAGATGTTCATTTGTACTGCTGTTTCCTATGACCTAGATCAATCAGTGAAAAAGATGTTCATTCGTACTACTAGCCATCTTCCTTCTCCCCTCCCTTCACTATCTTCATCTGCTACAGTCCACTCTATCATTTCTTTATCCGCCTCCCCCCCCCCCCTTTTTTTTTTTTTCTCTTTTACTCCGGTTTTCTTTCAATTACATCTACTCCCTTTGATACATGTATTTCTCTTGGTTTAAATAAATTTCATTTCCACTATACAATCACACAGTTTTACAATAAATGTCAAAATATTCAACAAGAAGAAGCTAATGCGTATTATGCATTTCTCTTCTTTTTAGCTCGTGCGTGCGTGCGTGCGCGTCTCTGTGTGTGTGTGTGTGTGTGTGTGTGTGTGTGTGTGTGTGTGTGTGTGTGTGTGTGTGTGTGTGTGTGTGTGTGTGTGTGTGCGTGCGTGCGTGTGTGCGTGCGCGCACGCGCGTGTGTGTGTGTTCCCTTTTTCTTTTCTCCCTATTTCAATCGTGCTTTTTATTCACTAGTCATTTCTATTCATTTTCATGAACTATACTATCATCACTATTATTACTATGATTATTCCTATCATTAACATCATCACTGCTGTTGCTAGTGTTATTATCTTTATCACTATCATTATGATTATAATATGACTACAACTGAAGTGACTGGAACGAACCCACAACAAGGGGGTTCTGTGGCAGCGAACTATCCACCCCAACAAAACCCGCTACTACCACCCCACCCCTACCTACCTCATGCATCACCCCCTCCCCCCCCCCCCCCCCCCCCCCTTCTCAAAAAAAAAAAAGTGACAAAAAATGACACCACCATCACAAACACGCTAGAATAGCTCCTACAACCATTAAGGTGGGAAAAAAAAAAAATAAATGGACAAATCAATAAATAACGGCGCAAGTCAGCAGCTTCTTATAATTATAACCATCACCATCCACCACCACAATAACATTCAGTAACACGACAATAACCAGCACTGCAAACACTGAAAACACCAGCTGGATCAAATATTAGAAAGAAGAAAGACGAAGAAGAAGAAGAAGAGAAGAAGAAGAAGAAGAAGAAGAAAGAAGAAGAAGAAGAAGAAAAAAAAACATCACACAGTAATCCCCGAACCATGCCCCAAACATCCTCAACAACAGAACCAGACCTGCACCTTTTCGGACAGCCTGCCCCAGCGAGCAGCACCATTACAACACCCCAACATGTCCATACCTTACCTCCCCCACCCATCCCCCCCCTCCCCTCCATCCCCATTGCGGCTCATGTATGTCGGGCAGATTTCAGCAGAAATTCTCAATTCTTTGGTCCACCCCCCAGCTTCACATCTCCGATCCCCCCCCCCCCCCCCCCCCCCCCCCCCACCCCCATCTCTTTCTCTTTCCATTTTCCTCAAAACAGGTTCAACTAGTAGCAAACTTCGCGGAGAGGGGCAGTGGTGAAGAAGGGGGGAAGGGGGGGGGGGGGGGGGGGGGGGGGGAGAGAGGGGGGGGCGCCATTTTTGTCCTTTGGCAGACAGGAAAGTTGGGGTTGAAGGTCCTCAGAGGTGGCGTTCCCAAAATGGCAGGGCCATAGACGGGAATCCGCATCGACTTGGGGGGGGGGGGGGGGGGGGGGGGGGGGGGGGGGAGCAGAGGGACGTAGTGGGAAGACTTTGAAAGAGCTGCCTGTGGGACGTGTGTCGGCTGGAGGTGGGGGAGGGGGGTGGGGGGGAGAGAGAGAGAGAGAGAGAGAGAGAGAGAGAGAGAGAGAGAGAGAGAAAGATAGCCAGAGACAGCCAGCCAGCCAGCCAGAGAGAGAGAGAGGAAGATAGATGTATCCCTCAAATTGAGAGAGAGAGAGAGAGAGAGAGAGGAGGAGAGGAGAGAGAGAGAGAGAGAGAGAGTCTCTCCCTCAAAATGAGAAAAAAGAGAGAGACAGACAGACAGACATACAGCGTGACAGACAGACGTCTTCCTCAAGATGAGAGAGAGAGAGAGGAGAGAGAGAGAGAGAGAGAGAGAGAGAGAGAGAGAGAGAGAGAGAGAGAGAGAGAGAGAGAGAGAAGGTACAGAAGGACAGACTTACAGACAGGCAGGCAGACGGACAGACAGACAAGGGATGTTCCCCTCAAAATGAGACAGACAGACAGACAGACAGACAGACAGACAGAGACGTCTCACTCAAAGTGAGTGCGGTTTCGTCGATGCCCCTCACTTGGAGGTAGACAACTGGAGCTTGCACTTTTACACACACACACACACACACACACACACACACACACACACACACACACACTAACATCCCCCCCCCCCCACCCCCCTCTATCTTTGTGCCGTTGCTGCCGCCTCCTGTTTTGAGGCCTTCCAAGCGGGCACTATTCTCGTCCTGCATTCCAAGTATTTGCACAGCTGTCTCAAGGTTAACCCCCCTGCCTGCCTCCCACCAATTCCTTCGCCCCGCCCCCTCCCCCCCCCCCCCACACACACACACACCCCTTCGCCTTCATCACCCCTCCCTCCCTCCCTCCCCAAAACTTTGGGAGTTTCCGCTGCCACCCTCCTGAAACCCTTCCCGAGCCAATAGACTAACCCCACTCCACCTCACTCTGTCTGTCTGTCTGTCTGTCTGTCTGTCTCTTTCTTTCTTTCACACACATTTCAGTACAACTGCTACAGTCACACACACACACACACACACACACACACACACACACACACACACACAGAGAGAGAAGAGAGAGAGAGAGAGAGAGAGAGAGAGAGAGAGAGAGAGGGGGGGGGGGGGGGGGGGGGGGGGGAGACAGACAGACAGATGGACAGAGACAGAGGCGCATGACTTTGTTCCTTCGGCTCAACGTATTCCATGGCCTGTATTTCCCCGGCTCAATGTTCCCCCGAGCTCTGTATTTCCCCGGCTCAATGTTCCCCCGAGCTCTGTATTTCCCCGGCTCAATGTTCCCCCGAGCTCTGCATTTCCCCGGCTCCATGTTTCCCTTGGTCTGGTGGTCCTCGAGTCTACGTTCCATCGGATCTATGTTCCCCTGGCTCTGTGTTCCTCGGGTCTACGTTCCATCGGATCTATGTTCCCCTGGCTCTG
>JADBJO010000906.1:362500-365000 GCA_016801955.1 Conus betulinus | reverse complement strand
TAACGGGTCCCTAAGCGAATCTTTTCCCTATCACAGTCAGTCATTCCCCACACACCGAAACACTCGCCATCATCTGTTGATTAGTTCGAACACCACAAGTCGGACGCCCCCCCATACATACCCCACTCCCCCCCCCTCTCGCCCCCTTCCTCCTGAAGGGTCTGGGAGAGGGGAGAGGGTGGGTGGTCGGGGGGGACGGGAGATGGGAGAGATGAGGAGGGGGTACGATACAGACAAGGATCGAGGGATTCTGCTCTGGCGAGTTCCCCCTTCTTTGTGCCAGACCACATGCTGCGAGGCAGGCGCTGTGCGTTACCTACCCGTTGTCTGGCTCAGGGCGTGAACAACAACAATGTTGTTGTAGTAGTTATGAGTTATATAGAGATAGATGCTGGGGGGGGGGGGGGGGGGGGGGGGGGATGTGGCGTGAGGGGTGGGGGAGACAGAGAAAGGGGGGGGAGACAGAGAAAGGTGGTGACAAGAACCCCCCCCCAAAAAAAAAAAAAAAAAAAAAATATATATATATATATATATATATATATATATATAAATAGAAAAAAACTAAAAAAAAAATGAGAGAGAGAGAGAGAGACAGAGAGAGAGACAGACAGACAGGCAGACAGACAGACAGATGGACGAATGGACAGATGGACGGACAGAGAGACGGACGAACGGACGGACAGACAGACAGACAAAAAGGTAAAGTGTATGCTGGCCCAAGCATGTGGACGGCGAGAGAGAGAGAGAGAGAGAGAGAGAGAGAGAGAGAGAGAGAGAGAGAGAGAGAGAGAGGCAGAGAGAGAGACAGAGACAGACAGACAGACAGACAGACAGACAGACAGGCAGAGAGAGGCAGACGGACAGGCAGGCAGGCATATAGACAGTCAGTCAGACAGACAGACAGACAGTCAGACAGACAGACAGACAGACAGGCAGGCAGAACCGGATCAACTCGATGACTGTGTCAACAACGCCAGCAGATGGGAGAGCGACAGGGAGCGGTGTGCCAGATGATGTCTCTGTGTGTCATGGGGTCACCGCCGTCCATATGTTTTGCCCATCCACGCCTCTTCACCCCCCTCCCCCCCCCTCCCCCCCTCTCCCCCTCACACTCACACACACACACACACACACACTCCCTGCTGCCACTGGAGATCATCACCCGACCCTGGCCAATTTCAGCCTGACAACGTCGGATGCACCGGCAGTGGCGTGTTGGGGTGTACTCGCCGCCTGTCTGTGCAAGGCGTGGCTGGACGAAGGAAGATTATGGAGCAAAACCCACGATCCACTGCAGGCGCGCTCATGGTTGAGCAGGCCACTTACTACTAACTTGTCCGCCTACCTGGCTGTCAGTTCATCCTCAACTGCTTCTCTGTTCCTCTCTGACCACGAGCACGGTCCACCATCTGTCGCTCCCTACACATCCGTGTCTCAAGACTCTCTCACATTCCCCACAATCTCTGTCACTCTGTACACATCGTGTCTCACATTACCCACAGTCTGTCACTCCCTACACGTCATGTCCCACATTACCCACAGTCTGTCACTCCTACACGTCGTGTCTCACATTACTCACGGTCTGTCACTCCCCTACACATCATGTCTCACATTACTCACGGTCTGTCACTCTCTACACGTCATGTCTCACATTACCCACAGTCTGTCACTCTCTACACGTCATGTCTCACATTACCCACAGTCTGTCACTCTCTACGTCATGTCTCACATTACCCACAGTCTGTCACTCTCTGCGCATCGTGTCCCACATTACCCACAGTCTGTCACTCTCTACACGTCGTGTCCCCCATTACCCACAATCTCTGTCACTCTCTACACGTCGTGTCTCACATTACCCACAGTCTGTCACTCTCTACACATCGTGTCTCACATTACCCACAGTCTGTCACTCCCTACACATCGTGTCTCACATTACCCACAGTCTGTCACTCTCTGCGCATCGTGTCTCACATTACCCACAGTCTGTCACTCTCTGCGCATCGTGTCCCACATTACACACAGCCTGTCACTCTCTACACATCGTGTCCCACATTACCCACAGTCTGTCTCTCTACACATCATGTCTCACATTACTCACAGTCTGTCACTCCCTACACGTCATGTCTCACATTACTCACGGTCTGTCACTCTCTACACATCATGTCTCACATTACCCACAGTCTGTCACTCTCTACCCATCATGTCTCACATTACCCACAGTCTGTCACTCTCTACACATCGTGTCTCAGACTCTAAGGGTCACGTTGCGCTATAGCACAGAGGGCCATCATTGGGCATGGTCATGCTCCCGGCTGGGTGGGTGGGTGGGTTTATCTGTCTGTCTCTGTAAGAGTGTGTGTGTGTGTGTGTGTGTGTGTGTGTGTGTGTGTGTGTGTGTGTGTGTGTGTGAGTGAGTGAGTGAGTGAGTGTGTGTGTGTGTGTGTGTGAGTGTGTGTGTGTGTGTGTGTGTGTGTGTGTGTGTGTGTGTGTGTGTGTGTGT
>JADBJO010000906.1:350000-355000 GCA_016801955.1 Conus betulinus | reverse complement strand
TTCCACCCCCTCCCACCCCCACCCCCTCCCCTCCACCCCAGCCCCCCCTCTTCCCCGGCTCTAAACAACTGGGCAGCAGTTCAGGTCTTGTTGCCCAAGGGAGAATGAAGCCGGCCACATCAGGTTTTTAGGTGACGCTGAAACTGCACGGCTGACACGTACGAAGCCATGTGTGTGCGCAGAGTGTGTTTGCTAACTGTGCCTGTGCGTGTCCGCGTGATATGCATTTTGGACGCAGAGAAAGGTGACCAACACACACACACACACACACACACACACACACACACACACAGTGACACACACACACTGGCGCGCGTTAACCCTGCTTCAGACCTGGAGATGACGGAGACAACAAGGGCAGGAAGTCACCAGCCGTGGCGGCCACCTCACGGCCCAGTGGTCCTGATCCACGGAGCACGTCAGTCAGTGTGGCTGAACTGGGGCCCGCGCCCCCCACGGCGGGTTCAAATCCCACACCATATGTCTGGCCTGGGGGCTGTTGGGCCACGTCACACTCAACAGGCTGCCAGTTTGAATCGCGCCTGCCGTCCAGCAGAAAATGGCCATTTTCGCCACACATCTGAATGTGTTGTTACGTGTTGTTCCTCTCGTGGTGCAATGTGTGTAAGATAGCCCCCACCCACTTCCCATTTCACAGCCTATACCCCCCCCCCCCCCCCCCCCCCCCCCCCCGTCACAACCTATACTGCCCATGGCACTTCCTTGGGTGACATTCCACAGCCTATACTGCCCATGGCGTTACTGTCTCTACAGCCTATACTGCCCATGGCTTTAGTGTCTTCACAGCAGCCTATACTGCCCATGGCTTTAGTGTCTTCACAGCCTATACTGCCCATGGCTTTAATGTCTTCACAGCCTATACTGCCCATGGATTTAATGTCTTCACAGCCTATACTGTCCATGGCTTTAGTGTCTTCACAGCCTATACTGCCCATGGCTTTAGTGTCTTCACAGCCTATACTGCCCATGGCTTTAATGTCTTCACAGCCTATACTGCCCATGGCTTTAATGTCTTCACAGCCCATACTGCCCATGGCTTTAATGTCTTCACATCCTATACTGCCTATGGCTTTAATGTCTTCACAGCCTATACTGTCCATGGCTTTAATGTCTTCATATCCTATACTGCCCATGGATTTAATGTCTTCACATCCTGTACTGCCCATGGCTTTAATGTCTTCACATCCTATACTGCCCATGGCTTTAGTGTCTCCACCCTATACTGCCCTTGGCTTTAATGGCTCCGCTCCACAGCCTAGCGCCCATGTCTCTAGTGTCTCCACCACGGAAAAAACAGGACTAAGGGAAAGAGGAACCACAACACCGGCCGGCGTTCCATCCAACCCCTGCATGCGGACTGGGCTTGTCTCACTGTCTGACGGTCACTGGTCACGTGACGGGCACTGTCCGCTCGTCAATCGCGCACCTTGTTTGGATCCAAGGCCAGTCCTGGAGTCTTATTGTACAATTAACACCCTTCAGTGACTGAAATCAACACGAACTGCAGAATGAATTGGAACAGCTGTGCGTTTGGTCAGTCTCCTTCAAAGACAATCTGTTATTCTGTTAATCATTATTCTGGGTTTGGTACTCTGCTCACTGCTTGGCGTTAGGTCAGTCTAATTCAAAGACTATCAGAGATACTGTTTACCACGACATAACCTTTCGTGACCTAACTGCTGCCG
Organism: Conus betulinus; assembly: GCA_016801955.1. Classification (NCBI taxonomy): domain Eukaryota; kingdom Metazoa; phylum Mollusca; class Gastropoda; order Neogastropoda; family Conidae; genus Conus; species Conus betulinus. The sequence continues at coordinate 353,294 of JADBJO010000906.1, read as the reverse complement.
GGGACAGAACACAATCCGACTAGCGACACTTCAAAACAAAAGACAGAAACAAAAAAAAACACGGCAAGGACTGCCCACTGTCGTCGAAACTAAGGGTTTAACAATAAACAAACAAACAAAACCGAACCGAACAAAATAGGTGTCCGGCGAGACTAGGCCTCCACCGTTCAGTCAAAAACCCCTACACCGTTCCCCGAATCCCTCCCCAACCCAAACCCCTTACCCCCCCCCCCCCCCCCCCCCCCCCCCCCCCCCCCTGCTTTTCACTAAACGTTTCATTAAAATGACAAATACATCAAATGCATCAACCATTAACAGCTTCACAGAGGAATATCTCCGATTTCTTGACCGTCTGAGAGACAAACACGCTAGAGTTGAGCCCTTGTAGGTAATGTGATTGCTTCTCCGCCCCCCCCCCCCTCCCCCCACCCCCTTTACCTCCTCCAAATACTAGGCACGGGGGCGCTTGCTCATTGAATGTTCTCTGGTTTGTCAAGTCTGCTTCCCTCGTTGTGTAAATAATGCAGGCTCATATTACGCAGTTGCTCAAAATCTGATGTCTGACACAGACACTCCCCTCCTACTTGCCGATAAACCCCAGGACGGGCCTGGTGGGCGTGTATATCTATTTGAGAAAGAGGAGAGGAGAGGAGGAAGGGTGGGTGGGTGGGTGGAGGGTCAGGTTGGGGAACGGAGATGGATGAAGAGGAGGAGGGGGGGGGGGGGGGTGCTATGGCGAAGGGGGAATGGAGGAAAAAAAAAAAAAAAAGAGGAGGGAGAGAGGAAGGGGTGGTAGGAACAAGAGGAAAAGAGGTAACGAGAGAGACAGACAGACAGGCAGGCAGGCAGGCAGGCAGAAGAAGAAGAAGAAGAAAAAGAAGAAGATGATGATGATGATGATGATGAAACGGAGGGGAAAGAGAGAGAGAGAGAGAGAGAGAGAGAGAGAGAGAGAGAGAGAGAGAGAGAGAGACACAGACAGACAGAAAGAGATAGAGAGAGACAGGAAACCAAGGCAGTGGGGGTGCAGAAAGGACGGGGAGACAGAGGGAGAAAAAGTGAAGGTTTAAGTTCCCAAAATCTGTTGGAAAGAGGGGCAGTGAACTGTCAGAAGTCTGTTGGAAAGGGGGCAGTGAACTGTCAGAAGTCTGTTGAAAAGAGGGGCAGTGAACTGTCAGATGTCTGTTGGAAAGAGGGGCAGAGAACTGTCAGAAGTCTGGAAAGAGGGGCAGTGAACTGTCAGAAGTCTGTTGGAAAGAGGGGCAGTAAACTGTCAGAAGTCTGGAAAGAGGGGCAGTGAACTGTCAGAAGTCTGGAAAGAGGGGCAGTGAAACTGTCAGAAGTCTGTTGGAAAGAGGGACAGTGAACTGTCAGAAGTCTGGAAAAGAGGGGCAGTGAACTGTCAGAAGTCTGGAAAGAGGGGCAGTGAACTGTCAGAAGTCTGGAAAGAGGGGCAGTTGACTGTCAGAATGTCTGGAAAGAGGGGCAGTGAACTGTCAGAAGTCTGGAAAGAGGGGCAGTGAACTGTCAGAAGTCTGGAGGGGGCAATGAACTGTCAGAAGTCTGTTGGAAAGAGGGGCAGCAACTGTCAACTGTCAGAAGTCTGTGTGGAAAGAGGGGCAGTGAACTGTCAGAAGTCTGTTGGAAAAAGAGGGGCAGTGAACTGTCAGAAGTCTGTTGGAAAACTGTCAGAAGGGGGGCAGTGAACTGTCAGAAGTCTGGAAAGAGGGGTGAAACTGTCAGAAGTCTGGAAAGAGGGGCAGTGAACTGTCAGAAGTCTGGAAAGAGGGGCAGTGAACTGTCAGAAGTCTGTTGGAAAGAGGGGGGCAGTGAACTGTCAGAAGTCTGGAAAAGAGGGGCAGTGAACTGTCAGAAGTCTGTTGGAAAGAGGGGCAGTGAACTGTCAGAAGTCTGTTGGAAAGAGGGGCAGTGAACTGTCAGAAGTCTGTTGGAAAGAGGGGCAGTGAACTGTCAGATGTCTGTTGGAAAGAGGGGCAGTGAACTGTCAGAAGTCTGGAAAGAGGGGGGCAGTAAACTGTCAGAAGTCTGTTGGAAAGAGCGGCAGTGAACTGTCAGAAGTTCACAGTGTGTAGGGCACTGCAGGATAGAATGCAGTGCCCATCCCTCCCTGCAATCGCTCCTTGAACCGAACCAGGTCCTCATTTACTGCCGGTTGGACAGAAAGGGTTATCAAGCCGAAAAAAAAAAAAAAAATCCGACCCCATGTGTGAGGAAAGACTGAGACACAGGTAGAGACAGAAAGACAGACAAAGTCAGAAAGACAGACTACTAAGCCAGAGACTGTGGTCTGAGACAGAAACAAACAGAAACATCCAACAAATGAAATCAAGAGAGAGATCACCAATAAGCAAATGCCGACAAAACGCAAATGTGAACACACACACACACACACACACACACACACACACACACACACACGTGCGCGCATGCACGCACGCGCACACGCACACACACCATTCATATACAAGTCCTTGACAGAGAGAGACAGACAGACACAGACAGACAGAAAAAGGTCAGGGACAGACACAGAGAGACATACAGACTGGTAAGCAGGCAGGAACACACAGAGAAGAAGACAGAAAAAACGGAGACAGAGAGAGAGAGAAGAGAGAGAGAGAGAGAGAGAGAGAGAGAGAGAGAGAGAGGGGATGCAGACAAACTAGACGCAAACAGTACACACACATACACACTCTCTCTCTTTCTCACTCTCTCACACACACACACACACACACACACACACACACACACACACACAATCACACACACACACACGCGTGTGCACACACACACAAACACAGTGCTCCACTCCCACACTCACCTTGATGGAATCGAAGCAGGCAATGACACGCCCGTTCTGAACCTCCACGTGGGCCGGGGGATGCGCAAACTTGCACTCGTTCTCGGTGCGCGTGCACTTGTTCCTCTGGTACTCGCGGCACACCTCCAAGGTCAGCCAGCGGCTGTCCTTGACATTGGGGTTCAGGATGGGGTTGATGGGGTTGACCACCGCCATGCTGCTGCTGCTGCTGCTGCTGTTCCTGCTGCTGCTGTTGTTGCTGCTGTACTCCTCTACGCCAGCCTAGGAACGTCTCTCCACCCCACACCCACCGCGGGCAACCAGCCAATCAAACCACTCCGACACCAGCGCTCAGCCAATCAAAACACTCCGACACCAGCGCTCAGCCAATCAAAGCACTCCGACACCAGCGCTCAGCCAATCAAAACACTCTTGACACCAGCGCTTAACCAATCGCAGCTGCAGAATCGTTAATG
>JADBJO010000906.1:342500-345000 GCA_016801955.1 Conus betulinus | reverse complement strand
CCAGACAAACTAGCGCTCTACAGCAATGATCTCATGGCCAACAACACACCTGGACACCACGCGCTGATCCCCATCAAGAAAAGTTTTAAAGAAAAAAAAAAGAAGAAAGAAAGAAAAGAAAAAAAAGAAAGAAGAAAAAACGAGGGAGAAAGAAGATGGGTTAGGAGGCGCCACGTAAAAAAAAAATAATAATAATAAATAAAAGCAAAAGTAGCCCAGCAGCCAACAGTGAGCATGATTTTTCAGCGAAATCCAAAGCTTAGCGTAAAACTGCGGTTTTTTTTTTTTTTTTTTTCTTTTTTTTTCTTTTTTTTTTTTTGAGCTGTACGGAAGGGAGATGAGATTCACACGAGCGGAGTTTTGTTTTGCACCAGACAGAACAGCACACAAACAGAAGGGGTACAGAAACAAAGAGAGCGTTCACTGAATGTTTTATGTCAGAAAGACCGCTACAAGAGAGGCAGAGAAAGAGTCTAAATAACAGGGGGTTGGGGGGGGGGGGGGGGGGGGGGGGATACCAACAGAAAGCAGATGGGCGAAAACCAAAGGGGGAAGTACTACGGAATCAAGAAGAAGACGCAAAGTAGGAGGGAAAGATGGGGAAGGAAGTTTTCTGTTACTGCTGGATACTGTTGTTGACAGAGACATGAAGGGGAAGGCAGTTTTCTGTTACTGCTGGATACTGCTGACAGAGACATGAAGGGGAAGGCAGTTTTCTGTTACGCGCTGGATACTGTTGACAGAGACATGAAGGGGAAGGCAGTTTACTGTTACCGCTGGATACTGTTGACAGAGACATGAAGGGGAAGGCAGTTTACTGTTACTGCTGGATACTGTTGACAGAGACATGAAGGGGAAGGCAGTTTTCTGTTACCGCTGGATACTGTTGACAGAGACATGAAGGGGAAGGCAGTTTTCAGTTACTGCTACTGTTGACAGAGACATGAAGGGGAAGGCAGTTTTCTGTTACTGCTGGATACTGCTGACAGAGACATGAAGGGGAAGGCAGTTTTCTGTTACTGCTGGGATACTGCTGACGAGAGAAGGGGAAGGCAGTTTTTCTGTTACACTGACAGGGGAAGGGAAGGCAGTTTTCTGTTACTGCTGGATACTGTTGACAGAGACATGAAGGGAAAGGCAGTTTTCTGTTACTGCTGGATACTGTTGACACTGTTGACAGAGACATGAAGGGAAGGCAGTTTTCTGTTACTGCTGGATACTGTGACAGAGACATGAAGGGGAAGGCAGTTTTCTGTTACTGCTGGATACTGTTGACAGAGACATGAAGGGGAAGGCAGTTTTCTGTTACTGCTGCTGGATACTGTTGACAGAGACATGAAGGGGAAGGCAGTTTTCTGTTACTGCTGGACTGTTGACAGAGACATAAAGGGGAAGGCAGTTTTCTGTTACTGCTGGATACTGTTGACAGAGACATGAAGGGGAAGGGCAGTTTTCTGTTACTGCTGGATACTGTTGACAGAGACATGAAGGGGAAGGCAGTTTTTTGTTACTGCTGGATACTGTTGACAGAGACATGAAGGGGAAGGCAGTTTTCTGTTACTGCTACTGTTGACAGAGACATAAAGGGGAAGGCTGTTTTCTGTTACTGCTACTGTTGACAGAGACATGAAGGGGAAGGCACTTTTCTGTTACTGCTAGATACTGTTGACAGAGACACGAAAGGGAAGGCAGTTTTCTGTTACTGCTAAATGCTGCTGACAGAGACATGAAGGGGAAGGCAGTTTACAGTTACTGCTACTGTTGACAGAGACATGAAGGGGAAGGCAGTTTACAGTTACTGCTACTGTTGACAGAGACATGAAGGGGAAGGCAGTTTTCTGTTACTGCTAGATGCTGTTGACAGTGAGACATGAAGGGGGTCATACTGATTTTCAGCCTCTCCAAAACTTTGGCTTTCTTCCGCGTCTCTTGGTGAATGTTTGTCTGCATGTGAACAGGTCTGTGCCGTCATCATCATCATCCCCATCATCATCATCAGTATAACAACAACAGACAGACAGACAGACAGACAAGAGAAGCAAGCTGGCAAAGACAGAGGAGAGGTACTAAGAAGCAACGAGACATAAAGACTAACACGGAGACGTCGAGGAAGTCACTGACAGACAGACAGACAGACAGACAGACAAGTGACAGACAGACAGACAGACAAACGCACATACACTCGGGCACAAGTTTCAAGTACGTCCGCATACTGCGGCTAAGTGGCCCACGGCAGGAGGAAGGCGGCCCTCACGTCACGTGGGCAGTGTGAATGCCATGGCCCAGACATCGTATGCCAAGCGGAGAGGGTGGGGCGCGGGGTCTCCATGCAGGAAATCATAGCTCGCATACTCGTGCTCCCTGTCTGTCTCTCTCTCTGTCTCTGTCTCTCTCACTCCGCTCCTTCCCTCTCTTCCCGTCTCTCTTCCCACTCCACTCCTCCCACCCGCAATTCTCTCCCTTATTGCCAGCCTACCCCCTTCTCTCTCTCCTTTTCATT
>JADBJO010000906.1:332500-337500 GCA_016801955.1 Conus betulinus | reverse complement strand
ACAAAAGGGGGACCAGGGACCTTGGGGGGGGGGGGGGGGGGGGGGGGGGGGGGGGGGGGGGGGGGGGGTACTGGGGGCAAGGGCAAGGGATGGGGTGGGTCCATTAGCATTCCCATATCAAATACAAATCAAGCATGATTATACACAAATATTCAACCATTTTCAAAAACACACACTTGAAGTACATCTTGATGAATGTGGTATTTACTGGTAGCCTACAGATGAAATATAATCTTTGTTCTATTTTGAATTCTAAAATTCAAACTAATGGAGAATCAACTTGTACTAGAGCCAAGTTGTTCAAATTGTGCACAAGTTCCATTTATAATTGCCATGTAACGCTCTAAGTAATATCTATCTTTCAACAATGTAACAGAGGTTTGCACATGTGGTTGTGCATTTAGCAATTTACATTGGTATATGTTAAATTTTGCAAATAAGATGATGAAATCAAAGACAGTGTCTGTCCGTATGTTCTGCTTTACACCAAACAATATAAGTTCTCTGTCAATCACGAAATATGACAATGTGAACATTTCCGAGTCGACAACTGCTGTAAATTCATCCAAAATTGGCGAGTACACACATTCTGTGAATAGTACAAACATTCTATGAATAGTACAGACATCTGTGAATAGTACAAACATTCTATGAATAGTACTGACATTCTGTGAATAGTACAAACATTCTATGAATAGTACAGACATTCTGTGAATAGTACAAATATTCTATGAACAGTACAGACATTCTATGAACGGGGAAGACATTCATTCTACGAATAGTACAGACACTGTATGAATAGTACGGGCATTCTGTGAATAGCACAGACATTCTGTCAACAGTGAAGGCATTCATTCCATGAACAATACTCAAGATTCTACGAATGATGAAGACATTCTTTCTGTGAATAGTACAGACATTCTAAGAATAACGCAGATATTCTATGAACGGTACAGACATTCATTCTAATGAATAGTACAGGCATTCTATGACTGGCGAAGACGTTCATCCTGTGAATAGTACAGACATTCTATGGACTGGTCAAAACATTCATGCTATGAATAGGACAGACATTCTATGAACGGTAAAGACATTCCTTCTAAGAACAGTACAGACATCCTCTGAATGGTACAGACATCCTCTGAATGGTACAGACATCCTCTGAATGGTACAGACATCCTTTGAATGGTACAGACATCCTTGAATGGTGCACGCACTCTGTGATTGGTGCAGACATTGTATGAATGGAGGAGACCATGTCTGAACGATTCAGACATTCTATAATGGTACAAATACTCTATAGGAAAAAAAAACCCCAAGACATTCCATGTACACGCATTCTATGACCAATACAGACATTGTATGAATGGAGGATAGAACGTATAAACGGTTGAGACGTTCTTTAATGGTACACATACTCTATGGAGGGAAAAAAAAAAAAAAAAAAGACATTCCATGAAAGGTACCCGCATTCTATGACCAATACACACACCGCATGAATGGAGGAGAAAATGAATGTATAAACGCTTGAGACATTCTATGATGGTGCAGTCACTCTTGAAAGAGACATTCTCTTCTCTACACACACACACACACACACACACACACACACACACACACGCAACGCACGCACGCACGCACGCATGCACGCACGCACGCACGGACGCAGAGGGAGGAAAGGAGGGCAAGAAAGACTACAGAACGAGCAAGACACACAGAGAACTCCGAGGTGCAAGAGAGGCCGACAGATGGGGGCGAGGGAGACGATCAGTGTATCCAGATCACACCGGCACACAGACAGTGGAGACAGACACCCAGGGTGTACAGATGACATCAGTCACTAACAGATGACACAGACAGTGGAGACAGACACCCAGAGTGTACAGATGACGTCAGTCACTAACAGATGACACAGACAGTGGAGACAGACACCCAGAGTGCACAGATGACGTCAGTCACTAACAGATGACACAGACAGTGGAGACAGACACCCAGAATGCACAGATGACATCAGTCACTAACAGATGACACAGGCAGTGGAGACAGACACCCCAGAGTGTACAGATGACATCAGTCACTAACAGATGACACAGACAGTGAAGACAGACACCCGAGTGTACAGATGACATCTTTCAATAACAGAGGACACAGACAGTGGAGACAGACACCCAGAGTGTACAGATGGCATCAGTCACTCACAGATGACAGAGACAGTGGAGACAGACACCAGAGTGTACAGATGACATCTTTCAATAACAGAGGACACAGACAGTGGAGACAGACACCCAGAGTGTACAGATGACATTCGTCACTAACAGATGACACAGACAGTGGAGACAGACGCCCAGAGTGTACAGATGACATCAGTCAAAAACAGATGACACAGACAGTGGAGACAGACACCCAAAGTGCACAGATGACATCAGTCACTAACAGATGACACAGACAGTGGAGGCAGACACCCAGAGTGCGCAGATGACATCAGTCACTAACAGATGACACAGACAGTGGAGACAGACACCCCAGAGTGTACAGATGACATCAGTCACTAACAGACCACACACACAGTGGAGACAGGACACCCAGAGTGTACAGATGACACCAATCAACAAGGGCCTTCACTCACAGACGCTGGTCTACGCATGCACACATACTTGGGCGCCCTCGCCAACACACTCGAATTCTGACACGCACACTGACAAACACGCGTGCGTGCAAAATCGAGAGAGAGAGAGAGAGAGAGAGAGAGAGAGAGAGAGAGAGAGAGAGAGAGAGAGGAGAGGGGAGGAAGAAAGAGAGCGAGTAAGAGACAGACAGACAGACGGGCAGACAGACTGTGTAAATAAAATATTTGTGTAACTTGCTGGCACTAGTGACAGGCTTTGGAAACTGCGACCAAGCGCGAACCAACCAACACCCCCCCCCCCCCCTCACCAATCCTTCTCCACCACCATCATCTCCACAGGATCCCCCCCCCCCCCCACCACCCCACACCCCCACCTCCTCCTATTCGACAGCCTTTCCTGTACTTCATCATCATCATCATCATCACCACACACACACACACACACACACAACACACACACACACACACACACTCTCACACGCACACATACACTCACACGCGCGCGCGAGCGCGCACACACACACACACACTCACACGCGCGCACACACACACAAACTCACACACACACACAGACACACACACACACACGCACGCACACGCACGCACACACACACACACACACACACACACACACACACACACACACACGCACACACACGCACACTCACACACGCACGCACGCACAACCGATCACACAGATGATCAACCCACCCTCCTCCTCCCCTCTCCTTCTCAACCACCCGCCCTCCCCTCCCCTCCCCGACACACATATTAACAATCATCCCTCCCTCCCCAGTCCCCCAACCCCCACCCGCAGCGCCCCACCCCACCCCAGCGCCCTCCCCTGGTGGCAGTTGGCCGGGCTTCACAGTGAAGAGCAGGGGGACGGGAGGGGGGAGGGGCAGGGGGGGACGGCAGGGCTTCACAGTGAAGAAGGACGGGGCGACAGGCAGAATCAACAAATCGAACCAGACAACGGAAACTCCTGCCGGTTATCACCCCTGCCGCCTGCCGCGCCGTCCCCCCCCCCCCTCCCCCTGTCGGGGGGGTCGCGAGGTCTGCTGGAGCTGGTCTGTCCGTCTTGTCTGTCTGTCTGTCACACACACACACACACACACACACACACACGCACGCACACACACACACACGCGCACGCACGCACGCACACACACACACACACACACACACACACACACACACACACACACACACACAGAGCGAGCGCGCGCGCACGCACGCACGTACACACACACACACACAACCACTTCTGAGCTGTACAAGGAAGGACGGAGGAGGAGGAGGTGGGGAGGTTGAGGGGAGCGCGGGGGGGGGGGGGGGGGGGGGGGGGGGGGGGGGAGGTACCGGTAGGGAGGGATCGAGGGAGAGAGAGAGGTGGTGGGAGAGGGAAGCGACAAGTTGGGCAAGCGAGCATACAGTGAAGTCAAGTCATGTTGGGTTGCACAGCAAACCGTACAGCCGAGTCGTGTGTTGGCTGATGGATGAATGTGGTAAAAAGATGAAACAAACAAAACAAAACAAACGAACAAACAGAAAAACAACGAGCACCACGTGCAATGAACAGCGGGGGAAAAGAGGCACAATCACATGTGGTGGAAGGGGAGCACACTGCCGCTGGTTCAACATCCAGACCTGCTGTGAGAGGTACCGACAGAACTGGCCCCTCAACAGCGCTGGGTCTGCTCAGGTGGGTTGCCTCACGGTGAGTTGATCTGGCATCCTGCGGACTTCAAGGCCGGGGATGCAGCAGGACAACGGCTTTGTGTGGCTGGGTCAGGGGCTGCGAAGGGGAAGGGGGGGGGGGGGGGGCAACCAGAGGGGATGGGGCAGTGTGGGAACGAGGCCAGTCTGAGAGTCAAAAGTAGTGTGAGGGACAAGGTGTGGGTGAGGTGGTGGTGAACGGGAGGGTGGAGGGTGGGGGTGGGACGGGGGAAGGTTAGGAGGCATGTCTTTCTCTGGTCAAATTATACATGTATAATTGATACAAAAGTTTGAAGGAGCCGGCGCACCAGACACCAGAACGTGAAATAAACCCAGACGACAAACCATTAACTTCAGCAGAATAAATATCCAACGACAAACCATTAACTTCAGCAGAGATAAAATATCCAACGACAAACCATTAACTTCAGCAGAATAAATATCCAACGACAAACCATTAACTTCAGCAGAATAAATATCCAACGACACACCATTAACTTCAGCAGAATAAAATATCCAACGAACAAACCATTAACTTCAGCATAAATAATATCCCACGACAAAACCATTAACTTCAGCAAAATAAAATATCCAACGACAAACCATTAACTTCAGCATAATAATATCAAACGACAAACCATTAACTTCAGCATAA
>JADBJO010000906.1:320000-325000 GCA_016801955.1 Conus betulinus | reverse complement strand
TCCAGTGTCAGTTACAGTGTGTGCCAGGTGTCAAAAACCACTGCAGTTATTCTGACCAGCGCATGGTTCCAGACAGTCAGTGCAGTGTGTGGCTGTTGTGTCCAAACCCACTGCAGTTATTCTTGACCAGCGCATGGTTCCAGACAGAGAGTCAGTGTGGGCTGTGTGTCCAAACCCACTGCAGTTATTCTGACCAGCGCATGGTTCCAGACAGTCAGTCATGTGTGCTAGGTGTCAAACCCACTGCAGCTTATTCTGACCAGCGCATGGTTCCAGACAGGCAGTCAGTGTGGCGTGTGTCAAAACCCACTGCAGCTTATTCTGACCAGCGCATGGTTCCAGACAGTCAGTCAGTGTGTGCTAGGTGTCAAACCCACTGCAGCTTATTCTGAGCAGCGCATGGCTCCAGACAGGCAGTCAGTGTGGGCTGTGTGTCCAGACCCACTGCCGCTTATTCTGAGCAGCGCATGGTTCCAGACAGGCAGTCAGTGTGGGCTGTGTGTCCAAACCCACTGCAGCCTGGCAGGAATAAAAGAGGGGTTCAAAGGGAAGGTGGCGGCAGGCACAGACTGAACCAAAAAACTCCAAACAGAAAACTTCCAAAACAAACACGAACACGTTTCACAACACCTCTTTGGTCCACGTCAGGCGAAAAATAATCAGCATCACAGACAATCAAAACGAAGCGCGAACTGACAACCAACCGTCTCCTCAAGTTGGGCGCATGCACGCGCGCGCGCGCGCGCACCACACACACACACACACACACACAGAGTGAGATAGAGGCAGACATAGAGACAGAAAGAGACAAAACATCAGAAAATGACTCCCCCCCCCCCCCCCACACCACCACCACCACCCCCCCCCCTCTCCCAGTATAATGACCTTTCCAATCTGATCGTCACAACTACACGTCGATGTACCCTCCCCTGCCCCTGTCGACGCTTCAACGCGCTAGTTTCCCACAGGCAGACTGACAGACACAAACGGATAAAGGGCACACGACAGAGAGAGAGAGAGAGAGAGAGAGAGAGAGAGAGAGAGAGAGACAGAGAGAGAGAGAGAGAGTCAGACAGACAGACAGACAGACGGACAGAGGCAGAGAGACACATACAGAGAGCGACAGAGAGACAGACAGACGGAGACAGACAGACAGAGACAGACAGACAGATGGAGGAAGAGAGGCCGAGCCAGGACCTATAGGACTGCACCGAGGTTTGCGCCGTTACCAGCACTTTTGACAGCACTTTCCGTCCAACCCCCCACCCATCCCCCCCCCCCCCCCCTCTCTCTCTCTCTCTCTCTCTGGGGTGTGGGGGGATGGGGGGGGGGGGAATGGGTGGGATGACAGGGGGGGGAGTTGGGGGCAGAGAGCGAGGGGGTGGGGGGGTGCAGGGGGACAATGGGTGGGCACGAGGCCGAGGATACAAATCCCTGTCCCAGGGGGCTGCTGCGAGGAGGAGGGGGAGAAATCCTCTGTGGGCGATGCCTTGGGTACAAATCCTCTGTCACCTTGATGCTCACACTCAGCGACCACTATCCTCCCATCTGCAGAAATCATCTGTCACCTCACTGCTCACACTCAGCGACCACCACCTCAGCGACCACTGTCCTCTCATCTGCTACAAAGCACCACTGTCAGCTTGAGAAATCTGTCACCTTGAGCGACCACTGTCCTCCCATCTGTAGAAATCATCTGTCACCTTGATGCTCGCACTAAGCGACCACTATCCTCCCATCTGTAGAAATCATCTGTCACCTTGATGCTCACGCTGAGTGACCACTGTCCCCCCATCTGCTGAAATCCTCTGTCAGCTTGCTGTTCATGCTGAGCGACCACTGTCCTGCCTTCTGCCACTCTCCGTCACTCTTTGCTTTCTGACTAAGCACCACAGTAGATTGTTGGCATACCTCATCATGCTGTTTCCGTTGTCTCTGTGTCCTTGCGAGTGGCGTGTGTGTGTGTGTGTGTGTGTGTGTGTGTGTGTGTGCGCGCGCGCGCGCGCGCGTGCGTGTGTGTGTGTGTGGCCAAATGACGAACACCCCTGACCACCTTGTTGTCCAGTACCAGCACATGGCCAAATGACGAACCGTGACCCCTGACCACCTTGTTGTCCAGTACCAGCATGGCCAAATGACGAACACCCTGACCACCTTGTTGTTCAGTACCAGCATGGCCAAATGACGATCACCCTGACCACCTTGTTTGTCCAGTACCAGCATGGCCAAATGACGAACACCCTGACCACCTTGTTGTCCAGTACCAGCATGGCCAAATGACGAACACCCTGACCACCTTGTTGTCCAGTACCAGCATGGCCAAATGACGAACACCCTGACCACCTTGTTGTCCAGTACCAGCATGGCCAAATGACGAACACCCTGACCACCTTGTTGTCCAGTACCAGCATGGCCAAATGACGAACACCCTGACCACCTTGTTGTCCAGTACCAGCATGGCCAAATGATGAACACCCTGACCACACATCTCATGTGTGAGGACGTCACAGAAGGGTCACCACACTCAATCGCTGGCCAACTTTTTTAGGCGTTTGTTTTCAGCAGTACAACATTGTTATTTTCTTCCAGGACATGAGCGCTTACCATTTATGCTTTTTTTTTTTTTTCATCGACAGATTACATGCTGGCTAGGGTGAGATCATAGGCCAATAACGTTACCGATATTCTGTTCCATTCAGCCAAGTTTGGACCAAGGTCCTGGTGTGAACATCAATAGATATGCTACTAAATGCAGAACTGAATAAATATGCTACCAAATTCAGAACCAACAAAGGCCATTGGCAGTGGTACGTTTGCTGAACGCCACTAAACAGGATGGGTCTGTGATTTATGTTGGATCACACAGGCGAAGCTAAATTACATTAGCAATTAAGCCACCCTCAACTTTCTTCCTTTTTTTTTTTTTTTTATTTATAACTTTAAACAAAAACCTGGTGAGAAAACCTGGTGAGAATACCGTAAATGTGACATGTATACCAAAATGCCAGAAAGCTGAGACTAACTGGTTCGGGGGGGGGGGGGGGGGGGGGGGGGGGGGGGGATTCTTAAATGGAGCTGTGAAATAAGGTTATGTTATGTTACAATAAGACGACATGTGTTCCATCACACGTGGTTGATGACTGGATATTTCGAAAACCTTGGCATCACCACGTGAGCTTTCACCGGTTCACCAAGGCGGAGAACGTCAATCACGAGTGCAGACGGACCCGAGCATGGATTAAAGAGGAAATGGAGAAGACAGACAGAGGAAAAGAGGAGTGTTAGAGTTGTAGAGTTTTGTGTATTGGGGGGGGGGGGGGGGGGGGGGGGGGGACGGGGACGACGGTGTGGGGAACGGGGGTTGGATTAGGCAGGAGGAAAGGTTTCAAAATGGGGCGACTGGGGGCGGAAATTGTAAAAGAGCAAAAAAAAAAAAAGAAAAAAAAAAATTACTTTCAAAAGAATTACTTTCCAAAAGGAAAGAAACAAAATGAAAACACAAAGCACGCTTGGACGTATTCGGGGTCTTGTTCAGGCCAGACACCTTAATAACATTCAAAACAACGGAAGCAAGAGACCAACTGTCACTTCACTTATCTCTTCGAACCGGGAGCGGACACACCCAAGACCTCCACCATTTGTAGAGGAGATGGAAGAGATTAGTGACTGTTCTTCGTTTCCATCGTCTTGAATGTTAAGTTGTCTTGCTTGAATAAGGCCAAACAGGTCGGAACGTGCTTTTTCTAAAAGGGGTGGTTGGGAGGGGCGGTGGGGGTGGGGTGGGGGTGGGTGGTTGGGGGGGGGGTAATTTGTTCTTTCGTTTGGCGGCATAGTAGTTTTCTTTTTTTTTTTTTTTTTTTTTTTTTTTTTTTGCTCTCTAAGAGGGAAGTGAAAATGGAGGAACAGTAACCACCACAGTCGCTTCCCCCTGCAGCACGTGTCCGTGGCCCTCACAACTAAGGTCAAGGTCAAGTCACTGTCGGTGGTAGGAGGAAACAGGAAAGAGCCGGTGGTGGAGAGAAGAGTGGAGAACAACATGCTGGGGGAGGGTGGCGGGGGAAGGGGGGGTGGGTGGGGGGGGTGGGGGGGGGGGGGGTGGAGGGCGCACTCATGATTGAGGAACGAGGTAAATCAACGGAACAGACGGGTAGAAGTCACCTGTCGTCCAACCGGGCGCATGGAGTCGGCGCTGTCTCGCGCCACGAACACATCTTCACTGGCGGGTTGATCCGTGTTGGTCAGATGTAGTCCTCTAAGTAAGAGTGCCGTAGCCTTTCCACTTCCACTGGGAGTCCTCTATGTGGAGTCCTTGGCCGGTACTCCCTTGCCATTGCTCCTCTAGTCCTTACCTCAGTCGATTATCCTCTCTTCAGTTTTCCTCCCTTTCCACCATTCCTCTAAGTCGGTTACCTCCTTTTCCACTAGTCCTATCGGTAAATCCCTTTCCACTGTTTCCTCCCTCCCTTTCCACCAGTCCTCTAGGTCGGTTACCTCCTTTTCCACTGGTCTTCTGGGTCGGTTACCTCCCTTTCCACTGGTCTTCTACATCAGGTACATCCCTTTCCACTAGTCCTCTATGTCATTTACCTCCATTTTCGCAAGTCCTCTTATATCGGTTACCTCCCTTTTCACAAGTCATCTTTGTCAGTTACCTCCCTTTCCACTAGTCCTCTATGTCGGTTACCTCCCTTTCCCCTAGTTCCACTAGTCCTCTATGTCGTTTACCTCCCTTTTCACAAGTCATCTTTGTCAGTTACCTCCCTTTCCACTAGTCCTATACATCGGTTACCTCCCTTTTCACAAGTCATCTTTGTCAGTTACCTCTCCACTAGTCCTATACATCGGTTATCTCCGTTTTCCAGTAGTCCTCATGGTCGGTTACCTCCCTTTCCCACTAGTCCTCTTCGTTGGTTACCTCCCTTTCCAGTAGTCCTCTTCGTCGGTTACCTCCCTTTCTACCAGTCCCATAATTCGGTTACCTCCCTTTCCACTAGTCCTCT
>JADBJO010000906.1:305000-315000 GCA_016801955.1 Conus betulinus | reverse complement strand
GAGACGCGGACAGACCGACGGAGACGGCAACCATTTAGTTCTCTCAGGGAGACAACCCTGCTGCTGAGCCATCGTGGAGTGTGTATAAACAGACAGACAGATACACACCCACTTCTCCGCGGCTCGAAGTCAAAGGCAACGGGCTGCGTGACTAGGTATGAACTAACTTCATCATCGACTGGAGTGCGTCCAACCCAGTCTCTCCGTGAGGAAGGGGAAGGAGGGGGGAAGGGGGGGGGGGGGAGTAGGGGGAGTAGGAGACAGGGGAAAGGGGGGGGGGGGGGGGGGGAGGGGGGTAGGAGACAGAGTGGGAGGGATGGACAGAGAGAGCGAGAGAGAGAGGAGGAGAGAGAGAGAGAGAGAGAGAGAGAGAGAGACACACACACACAACACAGACAGACAGACAGACAGGCAGGCAGGCAGAGGAAACAGAAGATCACAGGCAAAAACCTTCAAACGAGATTACCACTCCATACAGGCCCCTCCCCTCCCCCCCCCCCCTCTCTCTCTCTCTCTCTCCTCCCCTCCCCTCCCCCAACTGACAGCCGCTGCTCAGCAGTCGACGGCAGACTGACGTTTCAGCCCTGATGCCATCACCACTCTCCCAACATGATGCCAGACAGTCAGACCGTGCCGAGAATCCCTCCCTCTCTCCCTGCTAGACTGCAAGGCCCCTGAAACTCGGCCAACTACTAGGTAGTAGTAGTACCGTCAACCCCCCCCCCCCCCCCCCCCCACCACCACCACCACCACCACACACACACACACACACTCGCAAATTGTCATAATTTTTTTTTTTTTTTTTGAGTAAGCACGAGTACAAAGATATATGACATATAACAGGAAAGCAACAACCAGAGAGAGATGAGAGAGAGAGGAGGAGAGAGGAGAGGACGAGAGAGATCGAGGGAGAGAGAGCAACGAGGGGAGGAGAGAGGAGAGAGAGAGAGGAGAGAGAGAGACGGGAGAGAGAGAGACAGACAGACAGGAGAGAGACAGACAGACAGAATAAGAAATGAAACGAAAAAAACGAAAGAAAAAAGAAGACAAGAGGGACGTAAGGAAGAAGGAAGAGAGACAAGAGAGACGAGAGAGAGAGAGAGAGAGAGAGAGAGAGGAGAGATGAGAGAGAGGAGAGAGAGATGAGAGGGGAGAGACGGAGAGAGAGAGGGAGAGAGAGAGAGAGAGAGGGGAGGAAAAGAGAGGGAGAGAGAGAGAGGGATGAGAGAGAGAGAAGAGAGAGGGAGAGAGAGGAGAGAGAGAGAGAGAGAGGGGGAGAGAGAAATAATACAATCCCACAGAAAACCGAGGAAAACAAATGAGGAGACACGAGGGAAGGAAACGAAAAAAGGAAGAGAGGGGAGCGAAGAGAAAGGAAGGGAGGAAGGCCAGAAAGAGACCGACAGACAGATAACGGAGGCATGAGGGAGGAAAAGCACACAAGATGGGGGGGGGGGGGGGGGGGGGGGGGGGGGGGGGGGGGGGTGGGCAAAAAATCAAAAGGCTGGGAGGAGAAAAAAAGAAAGAATGAAAGAAAGGAAACAGAAAGGAAGAAAAACGCCGAGAGATCAAAAGAAAAATAGTAGCATGGAGGAATGGTACGGTTGGGGGGGTTGGGGTGGGGGGTGTGGTGTGAGGCGGTTATCAAGAAAGGGAGGAAAGGAAAAAAAAAATGGAAAGAAAAACGAAGATATGGAGAACAAAACAGAAAGAAAGGGGGCAAGGCTGGGGTGGAAAAAAGGGACGATAGACCGAACTGAGGGAAATGTGAGGGAACAAGACAAAAAAGGGGGGGGGGGGGGGGGGGGGGGGGGGGGGGGGGGGGGAAGAAAAAGAAATGAGGAAAGTGTGAAGACAGAAAGAAAGGGGCAGAAGTGGTGTGCAAAAAAGGGACGAAAGAAAGAAATGAGAAAGTATGAGGGAGCAAGACAAAAGGGAGGAAGGACGCAGGGGGGGGGGGGGGGGGGGGGGGGGGGGGGGGGGGGGGGATGTCAAAAAAAAAAAAAAAAAAAGGACAACAGAAAGAAAGAGAAAAGGATGGGGGGTGGGGGAGGGTAGGGGGTCAAAATAGGGACGACAGAAAGAAAAGAGGAAAAGTGTGAGGGAAGAAGACAAAAAAGGCGAGTGGGTGAGTTGGGCGAGGTAAGAAGAAAAAGAAAAAAAAAAAAGAACATCATTAAAAACATCACTTCAGGGGAGGGAGAGTCCGTTAAGGACAAGGTGTAAAGGGTCACCACCCTATTAACATGTTGACATCACTCAAGGGGAGTGTCCGTTAAGGGCAAGGTGTAAAGGGTCACCACCCTGTTAACATGTTGACCTCACTCAAGGGGAGTGTCTCTTATGGACACTGTGTAAAGCGTCACTACTCTGTTAACACGTTGACCTCACTCAAGGGGAGGGAGTGTCCGTTAAGAAACAATGTGTAAAGGGTCACTACTCTTGTTAATATGTTGGGATCGCTCAAATCTTGTGATAACTCCACTTCTGCAAAATGTATGAACGAGTATATAAAATGAAATACAATGAACTAAAATAAACAATTCACTACCCTCTTGAGATGTTGGGATCGCTCAAATCTTGTTATAACTCCACTTCTGCGAAAGTGAATAAAACACATCATAAAATGAAAATGAAAGAAAATAAATAATTCACTACCCATTTAACAAAAAGGTTGTGATCGCTCAAATCTTATAATACCTCCATTTCCGCAAAAGTAGATGATATACAAATACACGAAACAAAATGAAACATGAAACAAATACATGAAACCAAATAAAATTCACTACCCTATTAAAATTGTGATCGCTCACATTTTGTGATATCTCCATTTCTGCAAAAAAATATATAACTACATACATAAAATAAAATAAAAATGAATTAAGCAATTCGCTACTGTATCAAAATTGTGATCGCTCAAATCTTGTGATAACTCCACTTCCGCAAAAAAAAAAAAAAAAAATAAATAATAAATAAAATAAATTCATACATAAAATGAAATGAAACAAACAATTCACTGCCTTGTTAAAATTGTGACTGCTCAGATCTTGTGATACCTCCACTTTTGCGAAAATGAATATACACATAACATAAAATAAAATGACATTAAATGCAATCAACAATTCACTACCCCGTAAAAATTGCGATCGCTCAAATCTTGTGATAACCGATTTCTGCCAAACAAACAAACAAATGAATGTATGCTATTTCCGGACGCCGTTGGAACAAACAACGAGTGTGATATTTTGGTTGCTTGACGAATATTAATGAACACATAACCAAAGGAATAAAAGATTTACATCATAAGATAATGATACTGATGGTGATGATAAACTTGGAAACGTGGGGCTGTTTGTATTTTTGAAGTAACAACATTTGAGTAGCTAGATGGATCTGTTCACACACACACACACACACACACACACGCAAGCGGAAGGTGGATGAAGGTTAAAATCGCGCCACATTTCACTGTGTGAAATCATAAGCCTCTGCCCCAATTGTCACATGACATCAATGCCCGTTTCACTAAGTTAGAACACCACTGGCGATCAAGCGCTCCATCTGTGTGCGTGTGTGTGTGTGTGTGTGTGTGTGTGTGTGTGTGTGTGTGTGTGTGTCTGTCCGTCTCTCTCTTTCTCAGTCTCTGTCACTCTCTTTCTAAGTCTCTCGCTCTGTCTGTCTGTCTCTCTCTCTCTCACACACACACAGACACACATGTCAAGGCCACAAGGTATTATCTGTGAAGCCATACTACTGCACAGAACACCCCTAAAGTAGGTCTGGGGAAGGGTGTAGGCGGCAGACAGGGAAATCCAATCTCATGTGTCTCACACACACACACACACACACACACACACACACAGAGAGAGAGAGAGAGAGAGAGAGAGAGAGAGAGAGAGAGAGAGAGAGAGAGAGAGAGAGATGTGCGCACTCACGCACACACACGCACGCTCACTACTACCAGGAGTAGGCCAGCAGGCAATCGGTCACGGTGGGGGTACGTGACTTGCGACAGTGTTACTAATTCAGAAGGCTCGTCTGAAGCAGACGCTCTGTTCGTCTGGGCGACAGAGTAAATCCTCCGTCATCCGAAAGTATACACAGTACAAACATCAGCCCTTTGGGATCTTGTCATGCATTTCCGCTGATACATTTTCTGTTCGCGCTATGAGAGAGAGAGAGAGAGAGAGAGAGAGAGAGAGAGAGAGAGACTGACTCACGAACGCGTTACCAGATCAAGAAAAGCTAGCGCTCGCTCTGTGTGTGTGTGTGTGTGTGTGTGTGTGTGTGTGTGTGTGTGTGCGTGCGTGTGTGCGTGTATGTGTGAGAGAGAGAAGCTCTCTCGTTCTCCCACCACCCCCCACCCCATTATGTGTGTGAGCGCGCGCGCGCGCGCGTGCGAGCGTATGCATACATGCGTGCGACCGTGCGCGCGCGCGAGTGTATGTGTGCTGGCCGGTGTAACTGTGTGTGCGTGTGTGTGTGTACGCGCGCGCGCGTGTGCGTGTGTGACAGGAGAGAGAGAGAGAGAGAGAGAGAGAGAGAGAGAGAGAGAGACAGACAGACAGACAGAGACAGAGACTGAGAAACGAACACATACTTTGACACACACACCAACACGCACTAACCATGAAACCCACCCACCTGTGTGAAATCAGTTCCCTCAACGTGATCTGCACTGCAGAGCTTAACGTGAAACACACACCAACCACAATCCAGCCCCCAGTTCAAATAAACTTCGATAAACTGTAGCCTAGTCTAGCCTGGTGCAGCTTTCGTCGTCACTCGGCACAGTCGCCCGGGGGTTGGGGGGGGAGAGGGGGAGAGAGGGGAGGGCGGGGGGAAGGGTGGAGAAAGGGTAAGGGAGCGGCGCTACAAATGCGAAACTCTGTGACACACACACACACGCCCGCACACACACACACACACACCGCACTGCACTGCCGCGAATCAACCGGTTCGCGCAATCATTGCTGCACTTGGCCTAAATCCATAGCAGCTCGTTTCCTTCTTCCTTGCCTCTTCAACTAAATAAAGAAAGGAATAACAGCCCCCCCCTCCCCCCCCCCCCCTCCCCACCTAACCCACCCCTCCAGTGTGCGTCAGTATCAGCTCCGGCAAGCTTGCTCTGTGAGCTAAACCTACTCATTGGCCATGTAACGTCACTTCTAGATCTAGTAATTACCGCAAGCTGACAGATTTGAATAGATTGAGAGTTGCGGAATAGATTGGTAATGATATAGTTGTCATACGCTGATCTCTATCGGTCAAAAAAAAAAAAAAAAAAAAAAAAAAAAAAGGGGGCGGGGGGGGGGGGGGGGGGGAGGGAGAGAGAGAGGTGAGCTCGTCTGACTGCTATTCATTTTCATTTCATTTTTTGACGATTTCGTTTACAAAGCGGTGAACGGAGAGAAAGAAGAAGAAGAGATGGGTTAAAACAAACACGTAAAATGCAAACAAGAACTAAGTAGAAGTGCACAGAATATTGAAGAGGAAGAGAGCGGAATTTACCAGAAGACATAAAGACTAAGAGAAAGACGAGTTGAATTTCGGCAAAAACGTCAAATGCCGTAATGGAAACTATGTCTACACTGGATGACAAGAGCAACGGTTTACAGTGACTGTGGATTCGTTCCTCACGGATTTATTACAAAGGGCAACAGAGGCACGCCACCAAGACAGCTACCCACTAAAGCTCTGCCTGTTGTTTGCTTTTCGTTTTTTCTCCCTTTCGTTGCGTGTGACATATGCCACGGGTGGATCATATACGACGTAGTAACCTGAATACGCATGCAACAAGTGGCAGTGAGGATCCCACCAGGGGGAAAGCTTCAACACAGCTCACTGACCAAGACAAAGGAGGGGACAGGCCCCTGCAAGGCCGACCACTCGCGCACCGACACCAGGCCTTGAGTAGATTAACACAGGGAGGCGCGTTCTTTTCTTGCAACACAAACACACTGGTACGCAAGAAGCCCGACTGCTGTATGCGTGTGTGCATCCGTGTGTGCGTGCGCGCGTGCGTGCGCGCGTGTGTGTGTGTGTGTTGTGTGTGTGTTTGTGTGACGCGAGCAGGTCTCAGGGCACTTCGCTGCAAAGTAAAGTGGGTCGTCGTTGCAATACACAAGCACCACGACGTAATAACGAGGAGACAGGCGGAGAGGAGAGGGGGGGGGGGGGGGGAGTGAGGTTGTAAGAAGTGGTGGGGTGGGGTGGGATGTGGAGTTCGTGCGTGTGGGAGTGGGTGAGGAAAAGTGGGAGAGGGGAGGAGGTTTCCTTGTTTTGTTTTTGTTTCTTAAACCCCGACCAGACGTTCAAGTTTTGGAATACTAAAAGAATATTGCTTGGATATCGAGCGTTCGGCTCGTGTGTGTGTGTGTGTGTGTGTGTGTGTTTCGGCTTTAAACAACAGCTAAGGCAGTTCTTTGCTAGACTAGAACAGTCAAGACCTGAAGTACCGGTTTTTTTTTTTGCGCCCTCTCTCTCTCTCTCTCTCTCTCTCTCTGTCCGTTGAAAGTTAGATGTGCAGCTCCATGTGCTAGCTGTGGTCCATGACAAACCAGCCACTCCACATACCGTCCGCGGCACGAAACAACCGGACACCTGCGGGGGCACCGGTAGGGACGTCATTATTCTGCTCGCTTGTCCTATCCCCTGCACACGTGGTTATCGCGTCCCGTCTCGAACACATTTCTCTTTGCACATTTCCTCGCATTTCTTTTTCTTACTTTGTTGTTGGTGGTGGTGGTAGTGGTGTTTTTTTTTTTTTTTTTTTTTTTTTTTTTTGGGGGGGGGGGGGGGGGGGGGGGGGGGGGGGTGGGGGGGGGGGGTGATTTTATTCAGTCTTTATGACGTTTGCACCCACATAGCTTTTTCAAACTTAAAAAAAATACAACAGCCCTATTTCTCATGAAAAAGGCACACACACACACACGCACACGCACACGCACAGAGAGAGAGAGAGAGAGAGAGAGAGAGAGAGAGAGAGAGTCACGAACAGACAAGCAAATAACGAACGGTAAAAATAATGTTATCTTACATTTTCCCCGTAAGCGAAAATAATCTACTGACAGAAAGTAGATTCACGAATAATTCAGAGGCATCGATTTGGGCGTCAACAGCTCCTTGCCAGAGCAAATGAGGAGGATACAGCATGAAACAGTGCGTAAACAAACGAACCCAACGCAACACCCAACTCCTTGTCTCTCTATCTTCCGATGTGAAGGGCTCAGCGTTTGGCGGGCGACAATCTGGGAGTTGTTATCGCCCCCTGGTAGGCCTACAGCACACCGACGACGAACGTTAGTTGGAGGGAAGGGTTAGGTACTACTCCCCCATCCAACACAGCTGGGTGACATTGGCTCAGGACTCGTCCGTCCAAAGCACTGGTTAGTTTTCAAACGTGACGACGCTACTGGCGGAAATTGACACAGGACTTGAACAGGTTTCTGCCGCCGCACGTTGCGATACCGCACCCCCTCCATTGGCGGGGCAACTCCGAGTGATTGGTATGGAGCTAGAGAGAGAGAGAGAGAGAGAGAGAGAGCTTTCCTACCTAAACTTTCAAGTGAACAAACGGGTAAAAACACCCAGAAAGTGTGTGTGTGCGTGTGTGTGTGTGTGTGTGTGTGTGTGTGTGCGCGCGCGCGCGCGCGCACGTGTGTGTGTGTGTGTGTGCGTGCGTGCGCGCGCGCGCGCGCGCGTGCGTGCGTGCGTGCATGCCCCTACAAGGCCACTACATCTATCTAAGGAGCCCCCCCCCCCCCCTCCCCCTCCAAACTCATCATGAACTCATCATAGCCACTACATCTATCCAACGACCCCCTCCCCCCTCCCCCTCCCCCCATGAACTCATCATGAACTCATCATAGCCACTGCATCTATCCAAGGAGTCCCCCTCCCCCCCTCCCCTCCCTCCCCCATGAACTTATCATGAACTCATCATAGCCACTACATCTATCCAACGACCACCCCCCCTCCTGCCCCCCATGAACTCATCATGAACTCATCATAGCCACTACATCTATCCAACGATCCCCCCCCCCCCCCCCCTCCTCCTGCCCCCATGAACTAATCATGAACTCATCATAGCCACACAACATCTATCCAACGATCCCCCCCCCCCTCCCCGACGATGATGATAACTACAAGAATAACCACCACCACCACCACCATCACAAACAACAAGAACAACGAGAAGAAGAAGAAGAATGAAGGCGATTGCAAAAACAACAGTGATTTTAATGATAATGGTAATCACAACAATAAAGAAATGATCATAATGATCCTTATCATAATAATCATGACAAATATGAAAATGACAACAGACAACAATCATGGCGCTGAGGACAATCACAATACTGTGATGGTCATAACCTGGGTAATGATGATAACGATAATGACGACGACCACCACCACCAAGGCCACAGTGATAATACCACCCATCCTCACCGTCACCATGACAACCTAACTACCCCGGCCTGCAAATTATACAGGTCAGAGTTCGGGGTTACAGGAAAGGTCAAATGGCTAAAGTCTGAACAGACGCAAATCGCCCTAGCTCCATGAAATTAAAAAAAAAAAAAAAAAGTCGGATGTAAAAGAAGATGATCTTATCCTAGAATTCAGGGTCAGCAAATCAGTTCAATGCCACAGGCCTGCCAAAACAAACAAACAAAACAAACAAAAAACCCCAGCAGAATGATGCATGACTTGTGGACTCCTTGTGTTTCTACGCCACTGGTAGGGCACTAGGATATTGGAGTGCAAAGTCCAGCAGACGACAGCAATATCAAGGGTCATGTGGATCGTGCGTGCACAGAGAAAAAAAAAAAAAAAAAAAAAGGAACGGGACACGAGACCTGCCTCAGAGTCAGCTATAGTATGGGTCAAGGGCTGAGACTGTGTGGTGAATATGTTTCGCTACTGGCTGATCTTTCCGCGAAAAAGCCAGCTGCAGCTTTGGAGTGGAGCAGAGGATCGACAGCGTTCGGGGCCGGCAAGCACTGTAACCGCGGACTGTGACCCAAGTCTGCGATGGTGGCTGGCCAAGGCCGGCGATGCACGACGTCGGAGCCGAGTGTAAGGCACACCAGCGGCACACACAACGACGCGCACCCCGCCCTCTGCACAGCCGACAGCCCCCCCCCCGCCACACACACACACACACACACACTGCGCCGCCTCTCGCACAAAGCCGTCGTCAGTGCGCCCGGCGGCAGGCGGGGAGAGCGGCGCCCGAGCTGTGGGGCGCTGTGATAGGGCTATCAGCTTCCGCCATATGGTCATACCGCCTCCACCGCACCTTTGACGGCCACAGTGCACAGTTAGCTACTTTTCCCCCACACTACACTGGGGCTGTTGGTAACCCTGATAGAGACACACCACACTGGGGGTGTTGATAAACCCGATAGATACACCACACTGGGGGGGTTGGTAAACCTGATAGATACACCACACTGGGGGTGTTGGTAAACCTGATAGATACACCACACTGGGGGTGTTGGTAAACCTGATAGATACACCACACTGGGGGTGTTGGTAAACCTGATAGAGATGCACCACCACTGGGGGTGTTGGTAAACCTGATAGAGATACACCACACGGGGGGTGTTGGTAAACCTGATAGATACATCACACTGGGGCTGTTGGTAAACCTGATAGATACACCACACTGGGGCTGTTGGTAAATCCGACAGATACACCACACTGGGGGTGTTGGTAAACCCGATAGATACACCACACTGGGGGTGTTGGTAAACCTGATAGATACACCACACTGGGGGTGTTGGTAAACCTGATAGATACACCACACCTGGTGTGGTAAACCCGACAGATACACCACACTGGGGGTGTTGGTAAACCTGATAGATACACCACACTGGGGGTGTTGGTAAACCTGATAGATACACCACACTGGGGCTGTTGGTAAACCTGATAGATACACCACACTGGGGGTGTTGGTAAACCTGATAGAGACACACCACACTGGGGGTGTTGA
>JADBJO010000906.1:285000-300000 GCA_016801955.1 Conus betulinus | reverse complement strand
GTTTGATTATTTGGAGAATGCAGAAAGAAAACTCACTGTATAGACTACGTTTAAGTATTTGGAGAAAGTGAAAAGAAATGTCATTGTGTGAATAAGGATTTGGAGCAAGTAGAAAGAATTGCCATTGTGTAGACTATGTTTAGAATTTGGAGAAAGCAGAAAGAATTGCCATTGTGTAGACTATGTTTAAGGATTTGGAGAAAGCAGAAAGAATTGCCATTGTGTAGACTATGTTTAAGGATTGGAGAAAGCAGAAAGAATTGCCATTGTGTAGACTATGTTTAAGGTTTTGGAGAAAGCAGAAAGAATTGCCATTGTGTAGACTATGATTAAGGATTTGGGAAAGCAGAAAGAATTGCCATTGTGTAGACTATGTTTAAATACAGAGGGCTGGAAGGATGGGTGCTACTGTTATGGTACAAGAGAGAGAGAGAGAGAGAGAGAGAGAGAGAGAGAGAGAGAGAGAGGCAGACAGACAGACAGACAGACTGACTGGCTGACAAAACAGGGGGAGACCGAGACTGAAAAAAAGAGAGAATGGGGGGGGGGGGGGGGGGGAGGGGGGGAGGCGCCGCTTGTGAGGCTGGACACACACACACACACACACACACACACACACACACACAGAGCGACAGACCGTCACAAGTTTGAGACACGTACTATGAAGCATTTCTAATACCACAGTGAACCAACAGGCGATAACAAGCGGCACCACAGCGGACGGCGAACCTGGTGTTTGCTCAACAGCGGCGGTAAAAAAAAAAAAAAAAAAAAAAAAAAAAAAAAAAAAAAAAAGCCACACTGGAAATCGGAGACGTCGTCCTAAACAGAGCGACAGAAAAGAAGCCACAGCAATCCCCCTGTTGCCTCTTTCTTCAGTCACACGCTGCACTGTGTCTGGGCAAGATCCGAGCTGTCTCCCGCCCACCCCCCAACTCCCCAGCCCCAGCCCCCCCCCCCCCCCCCCAATCTCCCCCTCCCCCCCCCCCCCCAATCTCCCTGCAGGGAGTCTGTGTCTGTCCATCTACCTGTTCTTTCGTGTTGGGGAACATGCACGCACAGGTGTGTGTGTGTGTGTGTGTGTGTGTGTGTGTGTGTGTGTGTGTGTGTGTGTGTGCATGCGTGCAGGCATGCGTGTACACAGAAACACACACACGCGTGCGCGCGCGCGCGCGCGCGTGTGTGTATATCTATGTGTGTGTGAGAGAGAGAGAGAGAGAGAGAGAGAGAGAGAGAGAGAGAGAGTGAGAGAGAGAGTGTGTGTGTGTGTGTGTGTGTGTGAGTGTGTGTGTGTGTGTGTGAGTGTGTGTGTGTGTGGTGTGTGTGTGTGTGTTGTGTGTGTGTGTGTGTGTGTGTGTCTCTCTCTCAAGCTCTCTCTCTCTCTCTCTCTCTCTCTCTCTGTCGACGCCATTTAGCGCGCGTGCACGCAACTTCCCTTTTTCTGGTGATGCGCCATTGTGAGGGCGTGAAGGCGACGAACGTTTATATCACTTTTATTCCTTCTTTTCTTCACCATCACCCCCCCCCCCCCCCCCCCCCGACCCACCCACCCAACCTCCCGCGCTCTCACCACCCTCTCGCCCCTCCCTTCCCCTCCAACTCCCTGCCTCAACATTCTACACCACACCCCCCACTCCCCACCCCCCCACCCCCACCCCCCCACCCCCCAGCTACCTTCACCCTCCTCACCCTCTGTCCCACTGAAGACAGAAGACTTGTTCTCTCGATTTCTATTTCAAAAGCCAGGAAAGAAAGAAAAAGAAGAAAAAGAAAGAAAGAAAGGAAGAAAAAGAAAGAAAGAAAGGCAAGAACGGAGAAGAGGAAGCTGCACTGCTGGATCAACTCGTTGAGGTCACCTGGATCCCGCCTCTCTGCCGAGCAAACCGGTTTTCCTGCCCCTCCCCCCCCCTCCCCCCCCCCCCCCCCCCCCCCACACACCCCACACCACACACACACACACACACACACACACACACACACCTCCACCTATCAGTCTCTGTCACCTGCTACTTGGGAGGGACTGTACCTGGGAAGCGGCGGCAGGAGAGGCAGTGGGAGGGAGACGGGGGTGGGGGGGGGGGGGGTGGGGGGTGTCAGTGAGTGAGGAGGGCTGGAGAGAGTTACGGACGCCGGCGTCACAGCCCCAAACCTGTCCACCCCTTTCCAAGCCGTCCTCCCCACCCACCCCTCCACCTCCGCCTCCACCCTCCTCCTCCCCCCGCTCCCTGCACAACAGCCTACACTGAGCTCTCTCCTCTTCCACCAACCCCCCCCCCCCCCCCACACACACACACACCCACACCTCCCTCCACCCCCCACAACAGCCTACGTGTTGTTGACACCTGACCCTCCCTCCCACCCACCCCCCACTCCCTCCACCCTCCAATCCCTTCACAACAGTTTAAGTGTTGACAGACATTGAACTCTCCCTACCCCCCCCCCCCCTCCCAAATTCCCTCTACCCCTCCACTTCCTGCACAACAGTTTAAGTGTTGTGACATTGAGCCCTCCCTCCCCCACTCCCTCCATCCTCCACCTCCCTACACAACAGTTTACGTGCTGTGACACTGAGCCCTCCCCCCTTCCTCCACCCCCCCCCCCCCCCCCCCCCCCCCCCCCCCTTCCTGCACAACAGTTTACCTGTTGTGACACTAAGCCCTCCCCCGTCCCTCCCCCCCCCCCCCCCCCCCCACCCTCCCTTTCCTGCACAACATTTTACCCCGCTTCCTACACAACACTTTACCTGTTGTGACACTGAGTCCTCCCCTCTCCTCCCTCCCCCCCCCCCCCCCACAGCTTCCTGCACAACAGTTTTACCTGTTGTGACACCCCCTCCCTCCCCTCTCCCCCCCGCCCCCCCCCCTCCCCCCCCCCCTACCCCCCCCGCACAACAGTTTACCTCTTGTGACACTGATTTCCCCCCCCATCCCCCCCCCCCCCCCCCCCCCCGCACAACACAGCCTACCTGTTGTGACACTGATGGCCCCGCCCCACCCATCCCCCAACCTCCCTCCACCTTCCGCTCCCTGCACAACAAGTTACGTGTTGTGACATTGAGCCCCCTCCCCATCCCCATCCCCCCTCCCCCCACTGAGCCCCACCGTGCACAGGACAGCAGTGCCCCACAGTGCACAGGACAGCAGTGCCCCACAGTGCACAGGACAGCAGTGCACAGGACAGCAGTGCCCCACAGTGCACAGAACAGCAGTGCCCCACAGTGCACAGGACAGCAGTGCCCCACAGAGCACAGGACAGCAGTGCACAGTGCCCCACAGTGCACAGGACAACAGTGCCCCACAGTGCACAGGACAGGCAGTGCCCCAGTGCACACAGAGCACAGGACAGCAGTGCCCCACAGTGCACAGGACAGCAGTGCACAGGACAGCAGTGCCCCACATAGCACAGGACAGCAGTGCCCCACAGTGCACAGGACAACAGTGCCACACAGTGCACAGGACAGCAGTGCCCCACAGTGCACAGGACAGCAGTGCCCCACAGTGCACAGGCACAGCGGCCCCACAGAGCACAGGACAGCAGTGCCCCCCACAGTGCACAGGACTGCAGTGCCCCACAGATGGCACAGGACAGCAGTTCGCCCCACAGTGCACAGGACAGCAGTTCCCACTCCATGGCAGCACAGGACACCAGTGCCCAGGGCAGTTCGGTCACTGTGGCAGTGCGGTCACCCCATGCAGTTCGGTCACTCCAGTGTGAATGCTGCTTACGACCCCATGGCAGTGCGGTCACCCCCTGGCAGTTCGACAACACAGAGCACACATGAAGTGCAAACACCCCAGGTGTGGTCGCTCTCCATGGCAGTGTCGGTCACCTGCATGGCAGTTCGGTCACTCCAGAGTTCACGGTCCATTCATTTCATCATGGCAGTTCGGTCACTCCATGTTACCCCATGGCAGTTCGGTCACTCCATGGCATTTTTGAATTGTGTGGTCACCCCATGGCAGTGCGTACCTTTGGTCACTCCATGGCAGTGCGGTCACCCCATGGCAGTGCGGTCACCCCATGGCAGTGCGGTCACCCCATGGCAGTGCGGTCACCCCCATGGCAGTGCGGTCACCCCATGGCAGTGCGGTCACCCCCATGGCAGTGCGGTCACCCCATGGCAGTGTGGTCACCCCATGGCAGTGCGGTCACCCCCATGGCAGTGTGGTCACCCCATGGCAGTGTGGTCACCCATGGCCACCCCATGGCAGTGTGGTCACCCCCATGGCAGTGCGGTGACCTCTCTGGCAGGTTGCCTGAGGATGACCTGATACTCGATCAACTCCAACGGCTTGTGGAGCTGGGGCTGGGTGAGCGTTGTGTGAGGGTGCCAGAATGGCCGGCGTCGCTGTGGTATGGGCCAGGCACGGACAGCAAGCACACACACACACACACACACACACACACACACACCCCACACACACCACCAAGACACCACCAACAAAGGCAGGGAGAAGAAGAGCCGCACACAGGACAGTGTGACTGACCTCACTGATTACTGGACTCCTGATGTCCAGCGTTGAAGGCCGTGGCCGCTGGCACCTGTATCATCCAGACGCTGACGGACGACGCCGCTGGGCCCTCGGTCAAAACGAGCCTTAAACCCCCAACCTGCACAGACCGACAAGGACTTAACAAGGGCGTTAACCTCCTACTACGACAGCCAGCTAATGTACCAGGACAGAACAGTATGCCAAGATAATGAAAGCCTTTTTTTTTTTTTTTTTTGACTTCTGACTTCTCTGCAATGCTGATGTCTTTACTTCTGGCATTTGCAGGGATTTCTGTGCATGCTGATGTCTTTACTGTGATTTCTTTGCTTCTGGAGTTTTGCAGTGATTTCTTTGCATGGTGATGTCTTACTGTGATGGAGTTTGCAGTGATGTCTCTGTGCATGGTGATTTCTTTGCTTTACCGTGATTTCTGTGCATGGTGATGTCTTTACTGTGATTTCTTTGCATGCAGTGATTGATCTCTGCATGGTGATGTCTTTACTGTGATGGACTTTGCATGGTGATTTCTCTGCATGGTGATGTCTTTACTCCTGGAGTTTTACAGTGATTTTGTGCATGGTGATGTCTTTACTGTGATTTCTGTTGCATGGTGATGTCTCTACTGTGATTTCTTTGCATGTTTGAGCTTTGCAGTGATTTCTTTGCATGGTGATTTCTTTACTGTGATTCTGTGCATGATGATGTCTTCTACTGTGATTTCTGTGCATGGTGATGTCTTTACTGTGATTTTCTGTGCATGATGATATCTCTACTGTGATTTCTTTGCATGCATGTGATTTCTTTACTGTGATTTATTTGCATGGTGATGACTTTACTACTGTGATTTCTTTGCATGGTGATGTCTTTACTGTGATTTTTTTTTTGCACTGTGATTTCTTTACTGTGATTACTTTGCATGATGATTTCTCTTACTGTGATTTCTTTTGCATGGTGATTTCTTTTACTGTGATTACTTTGCATGATGATATCTTTTACTTCGGTTTGCTGTCATTTCTTGCATGTGGATGTCTTTTACTGTGATTTCTTTGCATGGTGATGTCTTTTACTGTGATTTCTTTGCATGGTGATTTCTTTACTGTGATTTCTTTGCATGGTGATGTCTTTACTGTGATTTCTTTGCATGGTGATTTCTTTACTGTGATTTCTTTGCATGGTGATTTCTTTACTGTGATGATTTGCATGGTGATGTCTTTACTGTGATTTCTTGCATGGTGATTGTTATTTCTGTGCATGGTGATGTCTTTACTGTGGTTTCTGTGCATAGTGATTTCTTTTACTGTGATTTCTGTGCATGGTGATGTCTTTCCTGTGACATCTGTGCATTGATGCCTTTACTGTGATTTTCTTGCATGGTGATTTTTCTTTACTTTCTTCAGACCATGTGGTCTGTCAGACAGCCTATGTGGGTCAGGGGCACTAGGCCTGTGGTCTATGTTATGTGGGTCATGGCTCTAGGCCTGTGGGTCTATGTTATGTGGGTCATTGCTCTAGACCTGATACCGGTGGTCTATGTTTGTGGGTTATGTGCATGGCGATCAGTGCGCTAGGCAACCAGCCTGTGATCTGTTATGTGGGTCAGTGCACTAGGCAACCAGGCCTGTGATCTGTTATGTGGGTCAGTTGCACTAGCAACCAGGCCTGTGGTCTATGTGTGGGGTCATTGCACTGGGTCCTGTGGTCTGTTATGTGGGTCAGTGCACTAGGCAACCAGGCCTGTGGTCTATGTTATGTGGGTCAGTGCACTATGCAAGCAGGCCTGTGGTCTGTTATGTGGGTCAGTGCACTAGGCAACCAGGCCTGTGGTCTGTTATGTGGGTCAGTGCACTAGGCAACCAGGCCTGTGGTCTATGTTATGTGGGTCAGTGCACTTGGCAACCAGGCCTGTGGTCTATGTTATGTGGGTCAGTGCACTTGGCAACCAGGGCCTGTGGTCTAGTTTATGTGGGTAAGTTCACTAGGCCTGTGGTCTATGTTATGTGGGTCGGTGCACTTGGCAAGCAGGCCTGTGGTCTATGTTATGTGGGTCAGTGCACTAGGCAACCAGTGGTCTATGTTATGTTATGTGGGTCAGTGCACTAGGCAAGCAGGCCTGTGGTCTATGTTATGTGGGTCAGTGCACTAGGCCTGTGGTCTATGTTATGTGGGTCAGTGCACTAGGCAACCAGGCCTGTGGTCTAGGTTATGTGGGTCAGTGCACTTGGCAACCAGGCCTGTGGTCTATGTTATGTGGGTCAGTGCACACCAGACCTGTGGTCTAGGTTATGTGGGTCAGTGCACTAGGCAACTAGGCCTGTGGTCTATGTTATGTGGGTCAGTGCACTAGGCAACCAGGCCTGTGGTCTATGTTATGTGGGTCAGTGCATTTGGCAACCAGGCCTGTGGTCTATGTTTGTGGGTAAGTGCAATATGCAAGCAGGCCTGTGGTCTATGTTATGTGGGTAAGTGCACTAGGCCTGTGGTCTATGTTATGTGGGTGGTCTATAAAGTCCGTGTGGCCTCACTGGCTGCTTCTTCCTTTTCCTTCTTTTTTCTTTTGTTTTTTTGTTGTTGTTTGTAATACTCTAAGTGTTTTTTGTGTGTGTGTGTGTTTTGTGTGTGTGTGTGTGTGTGTGTGTGAGCAGTGGCTGTGTGGGTGCCTACATGGCTTGGTGATATTGCTGGCTATGGTAAGCAGTGATACCTCGGAGTCAGGACTGCTTGCCTAGTGTGCTTGACTGTGGAAGGATTCGGGCACGTTGCTGTTGATCACGTCAACATCCATAGCGGTAAGAATGGAAGCATTAGATTATTTTCTTCTAACGAAAAAACAACAAACAAACAAACAAAAAAAAAAAAACACGAAAGATGCAAACATCTTACTTCATAAAACCGGTTAAGTTTTCTTTAACGTAAAAAAAAGAAATATACAGGCAATCTTCGATTAATTCACCAACATCTTCACTCCGTATTTCTATCCTCCCCGCCCTCCCCCCCCCCCCCCCCCCAACCTTTCCTTACTCCCCCTTTATCCTCCCGCCCCTCCACCTCGCCCCTCCCCATCCTCCTCCGCGGAGTCTTTGAAGTGGTGAAGGTGATGCAGGTGGTCCTGACCTGTGTTCTGTCTTCCCCTCGGCTCAGACAGAACCCATCCATTGTCACCCTCCTCCTCCTCTCTCTCTCTCTCTCTCCTCTCTCTCCTCCCTCTCTCCTCTCTCTCTCTCTCTCTCTCTCTCTCTCTCTCTCTCTCTCTCTCTCTCATTTTTTCATCTCTTTCTTTCTCGTTCAGACTGATCGGGCGATATTCAGCGTATGTCGCTAGGAAAAAAAAAAAAAAAAAGGACACACAAAAATGGCTGCTGTGTAGGGTATAATTCTCCGTCTTGTCTAGGTTCAGAGAGAGAAATATAAAAGCGTAAAGGGGGTTGAGAAAAAAAGCACACACAAAATGATGGGGTGTAGCGGGGAGGGGTGAATGATGCGGGGGGGGGGGGGGGGTTAGAGTGGGTGGGGGGGTAGGGGAGTGATTAGGGGACTAGAGCGAGACTAAGATACGAAGTGACAGAAGGAAGACAGTGATTATGCGCACAGGGCGCGTAGGGTTACACACACACACACCCACACACACACACACACACACACACACACGCACACACACACACACACACGCACGCATAACACACACACACACACACATACACACGCACACGCACGCGCGCATACACACACACACACACACACACACACACACACACACACACACACACACACACACACACGAACACACACACACACCACACACACACACACACACACACACGCACACGCACGCATACACACACGCACGCATACACACATACACATGCGCGCGAGCAAGCATGCACACACGTATGCACGCACATGCACACCCCCCTCCCCCCCCCCCCCCCCCCCCCCCACACACACACCACACACACACACTGATCAAGCCTACAATCTGTTCTTCAATGAAGCCGCATGCACCACGGCACACCAGCAGCAGCAAGTCATCCTGCCCACACATGATACCCTTCCCCCGCCCCTTACCCCCCCTACCCCCATCCCCTCTTAACGACTTCATCCAGACTCCTTCCTTCCCTCCCATCCCCCCCCCCCCCCCCCCCAACACTCCACCTCACTCCCCTTCCCCCTGCCCACACCCCCACCACCCCCCCCCTCTCTCTCTCTCCCTTGCTCCACTCCTTGCAACACACTCACACACTTCCCCCCCCCCCCCCCCCCCTCCCAAGCGCTCTCTCCTTCAACCCAGCGGCGTTAATCCCGTTAAACCCTCCAGCGTCCAGTTTGTTTTCACTCAGCCCTGCAGTGTCTTAGTTTGTTTCTCTCTCTGGATCAAGGCCGTCTGCGAATTCCAGACAGGCGGTGTTCCCTTACCATCTGCCTTCACAGACAAGGAGCGGGTCGGACATGGGGAGGGTGGTGGAGTGGAGGAGAGATACAGAGGGAGCAGGGAGGAGACAGGAACGGGCGGAAGAAGACAGCAAAGGAGGGGAACGTGTGGGGGGGGGGGGGAAGCCGTCGACCTTCAGACGTGTGGATGTCTGTGGGGAAACGTGGGAAACGTGTCTGTGGGAAAACGTGGGGCAAAACGTGTGGATGGACCTGTGGGAAACGTGTGGATGTCTGTGGGAAACGTGTGGATGTGGTGGGAAACGCCGTCGGCCTTGGGACGTGTGGATGTCTGTGGGAAACGTGTGGATGGTGGGAAAGCGTGTGGATGTCTGTGACGTGTGGATGTCTGTGGGGGAAAAAGCTGACGTGGGGCAAAAAGCCGTCGACCTTCTGACGTGTGGATGTCTGTGGGAAAAAAGCTGACGTGGGGCAAAAGCCGTCGACCTTCAGATGTGTGGATGTCTTTAGGGAAAAAGCTGACGTGTGGGCAAAAGCCGTCGACCTTCTGAAACGTGTGGATGTCTTTAGGGAAAAAGTGTGGATGGCTGTGGGAAAAGCCGTGGACCTCTGTGGGAAACGTGTGGATGTCTGTGGGGGGAAAAAGCTGACGTGGGGCAAAAGCCGTCGACCTTCAGACGTGTGGATGTCTTCTGTGGGAAACGTGTGGATGTCTGTGTCTGTGTGTGTGGATGTTTGTGTGGGGGGGGGGGGGGGGCACGGCTGACGGAAGGGAGGGATGGATGTGAAACGTTGCCTAATGTCCCATGGGAAAGGGCAGGGGGGCTGGATGAGGGAGGGCAGTCGGAAAGGGGGGTTCAAACAGGGAACAGTCGTTGGAACTGTAGACGTCATGTGAAACTGATGTTGCAGAACATCCCATTGACAGTGGATGCTGTGTTTACTGGGTTTGATGTTACACTCATTGAACGTGTTCACAGCATGTTGTGCGACAGGCATTGATGTTACACTGTGTTGTTTACAGCATGTTGTGTGACAGTCGTTGAAGCGCACCAGCATGTTGTGTGATGTCACTGACACACGTGTTCACAGCATGTTGTGGGACAGTCACTGATGTTACACTGTGTTCACAGCATGCTGTGGGACAGTCACTGATGTTACACTGTGTTCACAGCATGTTGTGTGACAGTCACTGATGTTACACTGTGTTCACAGCATGCTGTGGGACAGACGGTGCAGCGCAGAGTGGGGTTGATGTTACACAGTCTTACCAGTACTGAGCGGAGCAAGAAAGCAGGGGCGTGAAGAGAACTGTGCATGTTCGTGGTGTGTACAGTCCTGCTGAACTGTGGTGAAGGAGGGGGTGAGGGGTGCATACCAGAGCTGTAACTATGTCAAAAAATCCATCTCAGATTCATGTAAAAAAAAAAGTTCATTCCAAACATGCAAAAACGGCTTAATTTAAAACCATCCACAAAGTCTGCAGTAACATGTGTGAGAGTGAGAGAGTGTGTGAGAGAGAGAGAGAGAGAGAAGAGAGAGAGAGAGAGAGAGAGACAGACAGACAGACAGCCAGAGACGTAAGAGAGAGAGAGAGAGAGGGCCAGTTAATCAAATTTTCAAAGAGACAGAGACACACACAGAGAGTATTTCTTTCGTACTTTCTGACAGATCTAATTCTTTTTTCGTAAAACTTGCGTTCTTCTTTCTCTTCTTCTTTCTGTTCTTTTCGTCTTTCTCCGCATCTCCTCCTCTTTTTTACCTTCTTCTTCTCTTCTTCTTTCTGTCTTTTTCTTCTTCTTCTTCTTCTTCTTCTTCTTCTTCTTCTTTTCGTCGTCGTCGTCGTCGTTGTCATTGTTGTCGTTCCGCAGCTAAAACTCAGAGGATTACCTTTGGTGAGATGCTGCTTTCAACCTCACCATGAGAGTTGCCACAGTCCGTTCACTGCGTCACCGAGCCAGTGTCCTCGGTGCTGCCATCTTGCTCATCCATGCATTCGTTTTCTCATTTATCCATTCATCTATTTAGCTATTTCATTCATAACATTGTTTGTCAATCCATCTGTTCATCGTAATGTTTCCACCGGCACATGACTGTTCACTTTATATTCTGAAAAAAAGGCTTGGTCAGCCCTTGTGATGAATGAATTGGATATGGCAACAGCTGATTACCACCAAGGTAAAAGTGCCAGATTAACATTGTTTGCTTGTTGGGGGGAAACGTGTTGGCACGCAGTACTTGTCATGCTATAGGCTGTAGAACTGATGTCTACACAGTAGTACTTGTCATGCCATAGACTGTAGGACTGCTGTCTACAGAGTGCTTGTCATGCTATAGACTGTAGGACAGAAGTTGATCCAGAAAGACCTGTCTGGAATCTGGCTGGCTCAAGTGGGGTCGGAATCACGGACCTTCGGTTCGACAGAACAGTGTCTTACCCACTACACCTCTCCAACTCCCCCCCCCCCCCCCCCCCCCCATCGCCTGTGACACATCCCCCTCTGTCTGTCTCTGTCCTGTCCCTCCTTCCTATCACCCATAACACATCCTTTCTCCTCGTCTCTCTCTGTCACTCCCCCCCCCCCCTCTCCCATGACCCATCCTTCCCCTCTCTCCTTTCTCTCTCTCTGACTGTCCAGCTCACTTCCCTATCATCCATAACACATCCTTTCTCCTCTGTCTCTCTCTGTCACTCTGTATTGTCCCCCCCCCCCCTCACTCTCTTTCTCTCTCTCTCTCTCTCTCTCTCTCTGTATTGTCCAACTCACTTCCTATCATCCATAACACATCCTTTCTCCTCTGTCTCTCTCTGTCATCCCCCCTCCCCCCCCACTCTCTTATCTCTCTCTCTCTCTCTCTCCTCTCTGTGGTCTGTTCAACTCACTTCCTATCATCCATAAACACATCCTTCTCCTCTCTCTCTCTCTCTCTCTCTCTCTCTCTCTCGTCTCTCTCTGTATTATCAACTCACTTTCCTATCATCCATAACACATCCTTCTGTCTCCAGGACTCTCTCTCTCTCTCTATTATCCAACTCAACTTCTATCATCCATAACACATCCTTCTCTCTCGGGTCTCTCTCTCTCTTTCGGTTCGACACCAACTCGTCACTTACCCTATCATCCATAACACATCCTTCTCCTCTCTCTTTCTCTCTCTCTCTCTCTCCTCTCTCTCTCTCTCTCTCTCTCTCGCTGTCCTTATCCAAACTCACTCTCCTATCATCCCTAACACATTCTTTCATCTCTCTCTCTCTCCTCTCTTCTTCTCTCTCTCTGTATTGTTCAACTCACTTCCTTCATCCATAAACACATCACTCTCTCTCTCTCTCTCTCTCTCTCTCTCTCTCTCTCTCCTTCTCTCTCCGTCCTCTCTCTCTGTCATTATTTTCAACCACTTCCATATCATCCATAACACATCCTCTCTTCATCTTTCTCTCTCTCCTCTCTCTCTCCCCTCTCTCTCGTCTCTCCTCTCCCTCGCTTTCGTCTCTCTCTGTATTGTTTGCTCACTCACTCCGATCATCCATCTACCTCCTTCTCCTCTTCTCCTCTCTCTGTAGCTACCAACCCTTCCTACCTTCTTCTCAGCTCTCACCTAATCAGTCGACCCACAACCTCCTTCCTCTTTCCTCTCCTCTGGCGTCCTCTCTCTTCTCTCCTCTCTCTCTCTCTCCTCTCTCTCTCCCTCTCTGTAATTGTCTCCACCTCACTTCTCTCTCATCCATAACACACCCTTCTCCTCTCTCTCTCTCTCTCTATTCACTCTCCAATGCTGTATGTTCACTCACTACTCACTTCCTATCATCTCCATCTCTATCAACCTCCCCTTCTCCTCTCTACTCTCATCCTCCTCTCTCTCTCTCTCCTCTCTCTCTCTCTCTGTGGTTGTTCAACTCACTTCCTATCATCCATAAACACACCCTTCTCCTCTCTCTATCTCTCTCTCTCCTGTATAGTTCAACTCACTCCTAACTCCTATAAAACAACTTCCTCTCTTCCTCTCTCTCTCTCTGTATAGGTCAACTCCTTCCCTATCATCCAAACACATTCCTTACTCCTCTCTCTCTCGCCTCTCCCTGTTAGTTCATACGCAACTCCCTCGCTCCAGAACACTCCCTCCCTCTCTCTCTCTCTCTCTCCTCTCCTATCTCTCTCACTCCCTATCTCCATACACCCTTCCACTCCCCTCGTCTCTGCTCTCCATGTATAGTTCAACTCAAAGTCCTATCATCCATAACACAACCTTCTTACTCCTCTCTCTCGCTCTCTCTCTGTATTGTCCAACTCACTTCCTATCATCCATAACACAGCCTTCGTCCTCCTCTCTCTCTCTCTCTCTATCTCGGTATAGTTCAACTCATTCCTATCATCCATAAACACACACATCCTCTCTCGTCTCTCTGTCTCTCTCTCTCTCTACTTACTCTCTCTCCTCTCTCCTCTCGTTATAGTTCAACTTCAAATCACCTCCCTAGCATCCATAACACATCCTTCCCCTCGGTCTTTCTCTGTGTATTGTCCAACTCACTCCCTATCATCCATGACACATGGAGGAGGGGAGGGGGAGGGAGCGGGGGGGTATGGGGGGGGGGGAGGAGGGGAGGAGGGGGCTTCAAAAACACAAGCTCTCGGTTTCTTCCCAAGCAATCTCTCCCTTCTTTTTTTTTTTTTTTTTTAATTTCTTTTCAACCTATTCATTTTCCGTTCCTTTGTTCTTCTGTTTATTCTCTCTATCTCTCTCTCTCTCTCTCTCTCTCCTCTCTCTCTCATCTCTCTCTCTCTCTTCTGAGTTTTTTTATATTTAAGTTCCCCCTGACAGCCAATTCTCCGACAGGCGGAGATAACTCCTGCCGGTACGGGAGATAATCCCTGCCCGAATGGTCTGCCCTGGCTTTGACCTGGGCCATGCCAGCAGTTCAGCGTTACCTCCCTTCTTCGCATCGTCCCCTCCCCCCCCCCCCCCCCACCCCCTTCCTCCCCTCACAGCTGCCCCTCCGGATGGAAGACACCTGCTGTATTACAGTAAAGCAACCACAAGTGTTGCGATGTATGTTCGGTGTGTGTGTGTGTGTGTGTGTGTGTGTGGTGTGTGTGTGTGTGTGTGTAACTTTCTCTCTCTGTGTTCGGGGTGCGCGCGTGCTGCGTGTGCATATGTGTGCATGCGTGTGCGTGCACGTGTGTGTGTGTGTGTGGTGTTTGTGTGTGTTGTGTGTGTGTGTGTGTGTGTGGTGTGGCGTGCGTGCGTGCGTGCGTGCGTGCGAGCGTGCGTGCGTGCGTATGTATGTGTGTGTGTGTGTGTGTGTGTGTGTAACTCGTCGCTCTCTCTGTGTTTGTGCGGTGCGCTGCGTGCGTGTGCATGTGTGTGTTGTGTGCGTGCGTGTGTGTGTGTGTGTGTGTGTGTGTGTGTGTGCGTGCGTGCCGTGCGTGCGTGCGTGCGAGCGTGTGCCGTGCATGTATGTGTGTGTGTGTGTGTCTGTGTGTTGTGTGTGTGTGTGGTGTGCGTTTGTGTGCGTGTGCCTGTGTGGTGTGTGTTTGGGTGCGCACATGCGTGTGCATATGTATGCATGCGCGTGCGTGTGCATATGCGTGTTGCGCGTGGTGTGTGTGTGTGGTGTGTGTGTGGTGTGGTGTGTGTGTGTGTGTGTGTGTGTGGTGTGTGTGTGTGTGTGTGTGTGTGTGGTGTCTGTGGGAGCATCAGGTCGGGGCAGGGGTGGAGAAGGGAGGGAGCGGACAGGGCGTCTCTCATCGCCGAACCTGTGTTGCCCGGGTCAGTTCATCACAGGGGATGCGCTGACAGAGATCAGCCACCGAAGCAGAGAAGACTGGGACTGCACGTAGTGTCCAGGGTTTGTTTCGCTGCCGTTCCCCTCATCAAGGCTAGTCACGGGCAGTTTGTTTCATCCGCGCAGGAGAAGACACACACACACACACACACCACACACACACACCCACACTATATAATATATATATAAATATATTATATATATTATATATATATATATATATAATGCTGAACAATTCAGTAGTGGGGGAAACAAGTGCAGGTTAACAATTCTTCCATCATTATAGTAATGACTTGGCAAAGACTTGAATTTGAAAGGAGAAAAAAAAAAAAATTG
>JADBJO010000906.1:260000-270000 GCA_016801955.1 Conus betulinus | reverse complement strand
TATTGCCGGGACAGGCCACAGGAGGGGAGAGAAGGATTGTTCCATATTGCCGGGACAGACCACAGGGAGAGAAGGATTGTTCCATATTGCCGGGACAGAGCACAGGGAGGGAGAGAAAGGATTGTTCCATATTGCCGGGACAGGCCACAGGGAGGGATTGAAGGATTGTTTCCATATTGCCGGGACAGGCCACAGGGAGGGAGAGAAGGATTGTTCCATATTGCCGGGACAGACCACAGGTAGAGACGGATTGTTCCATATTGCCGGGACAGGCCACAGGGAGGGAGAGAAGGATTGTTCCATATTGCCGGGACAGGCCACAGGGAGGATTGAAGGATTGTTCCATATTGCCGGGACAGGCCACAGGGAGAGAAGGATTGTTCCATATTGCCGGGACAGGCCACAGGGAGGGAGAGAAGGATTGTTCCATCTTGCCGGGACAGGGCTCAGGGAGAGGACTGTTCCATATTGCCGGGACAGACCACAGGGAGGAGAGAGGAAGGATTGCTCCATATTGCCGGGACAGACCACAGGGAGGGAGAGAAGGATTGCTCCATATTGCCGGGACAGACCACAGGGAGGGAGAGAAGGATTGTTCCATCTTGCCGGGACAGACCACAGAGAGGGAGAGAAGGATTGTTCCATATTGCCGGGACAGTCCACAGGGAGGGAGAGAAGGATTGTTCCATATTGCCGGGGACAGGCCACAGGGAGAGAAGGATTGTTCCATATTGCCGGGACAGTCCACAGGGAGGGAGAGAAGGATTGTTCCATATTGCCGGGACAGGCCACAGGGAGAGAAGGATTGTTCCATATTGCCGGGACAGGCCACAGGGAGAGAAGGATTATTCCATATTGCTGGGCAGACCACAGGGAGGGAGAGAAGGATTGTTCCATATTGCCGGGACAGTCCACAGGGAGGGAGAGAAGATTGTTGTTCCATATTGCCGGGACAGGCCACAGGGAGAGAAGGATTGTTCCATATTGCTGGGACAGGCCACAGGGAGAGAAGCATTGTTCCATATTGCTGGGACAGGCCACAGGGAGAGAAGCATTGTTCCATATTGCTGGGACAGGCCACAGGGAGGGACAGAAGGATTGTTCCATCTTGCCAGGACAGACCACAGGGAGGGAGAGAAATATTGTTCCATATTGCCGGGACAGGCCACAGGGAGGGAGAGAAGGATTGTTCCATATTGCCGGGACAGGCCACAGGGAGAGAAGGATTGTTCCATATTGCTGGGACAGGCCACAGGGAGGAAGAGAAGGATTGTTCCATCTTGCCGGGAC
The DNA here is from genome assembly GCA_016801955.1 of Conus betulinus. Taxonomy (NCBI): domain Eukaryota; kingdom Metazoa; phylum Mollusca; class Gastropoda; order Neogastropoda; family Conidae; genus Conus; species Conus betulinus. The sequence continues at coordinate 268,710 of JADBJO010000906.1, read as the reverse complement.
AGGCCACACCGAGGGAGAGAAGGATTGCTCATATTGCCGGGACAGGCCGCAGGGAGGGACAGAAGGATTGTTCCATATTGCCGGGACAGGCCACAGGGAGGGAGAGAAGGATTGTTCCATATTGCCGGGACAGGCCACAGGGAGAGAAGGATTGTTCCATATTGCCGGGACAGACCACAGGGAGGGAGAGAAGGATTGTTCCATATTGCCGGGACAGGCCACAGGGAGGGAGAGAAGGATTGTTCCATCTTGCCGGGACAGGGCTCAGGGAGAGAGGACTGTTCCATATTGCCGGGACAGACCACAGGGAGGGACAGAACGATTGCTCCATATTGCCGGGACAGACACAGGGAGAAAAGGATTGTTCCCATCTTGCCGGGACAGACCACAGGGAGGGAGAGAAGGATTGTTCCCATATTGCCAGGACAGACCACAGGGAGGGAGAGAAGGATTGTTCCATCTTGCCGGGACAGAACGCCTTGGCAGGCCACGTCAGCCGCATGGCTCCCCTCCTCCATCACCCAGACAGCAGCGAAATGACACGGCGTTTGGCCTTCAGTGCTCCGTTTGTCTGTCTGTCCATCTGTCTGTCTGTCTGTGCCTGCCTGCCTGTCTGTCTGACTGTTTATCGGTCTGTCTGTCTGTCTGTTTGTAGGTCTGTCTGTCTGACCATCTGTTTGCCTGTCTGTTTGTCTGTCGATCTGTCTGTTTGTCGGACTGTCGGTCTGTCCGTCTACCTGTCTGTCGGTCTGTGAGTCTCTCTCTCTGTTGGTTTGTCTGTCTGACTGTCTGTCTGTTGGTCTGTCTGGTTGTCGGTCTGTCGGTTTCAGAATGTCTACAGGCGCTGCCAGGCTATCTATAGCACCAGTCTGTCTGTCTGTCGGTTATTATCTGAACCCCCACCTGCGCCTCATCCCGCCCAACCTCTCTCTCTCTCTCTCTCTCTCTCTCTCTCTCTCTCTCTCTCTCTCCTCTCATCTCTCTCTCTCTCTCTCTCTCTCTCTCTCTCTCTCTCTCTTTTTTTGCAATTTGCTATACGCACTTCTAGAAACTATTTCACGTGTTAGGCGTTTGCCTGTCGCTCTGTATACCGCCTCTCTCTCTCTCTCTCTCTCTCTCCTCTCTCTCTCTCTCTCTCTCTCTCCCCCACGATACCTGTTTTTATGTTACATTATGTGCACCGTCTCTCTCTCTCTCTCTCTCTCTCTCCTCTCTCTCTCCAACTCTCTCTCTCTCTCTCCTCCTCTCTCTCTCTCTCTCTCTCTCTCTCCCAGCGCATCCGATCTCGCTAATGCGTAAGTTAGACATCTGCTAAAGTCATAGCCACGAGACCCTCTCTCTCTTAAATTCTCTCATCTTCGTCATTGATATTTCATGTAGCTATCAGCTTTCAAATCATGCACAGTGTGGTCTTGAAACTAAACGGATGTTGTGCAGCCTATACAGACTAGTCCCCGCACTTAGAGACACTTTGATGAAACTGAAACTAAACCCAAACTGAACTCTCTCTCTCTCTCTCTCTCTCTCTCCTCTCTCTCTCTCTCTCTCTCTCTCTCTCTCTCTCTCTCTCTCTCTCTCTCTGCAAGGTGTGTCTGTTCTGCCGAGCAGTCGGTTTGAACACCTGCACTCCCACACCCCACACCTTCTGTCCTCTCCCCTTCTCCTTCCCCTTCTCCCCCTCTGTCTCTCAGCTGACAGTTCCAGTGTACCTGTGTCACCAGCCCGTCATCCCTGTGACTGTGTGTCGGTCACTGTAGGTGCAGGACGATTCCAGAGTTGGTTGTTTTGTAAAGCTTGACAGCATAGAATATTGGGGGCCGGGCATGCATCTGAATCTCTCCTCTCTCGTCTCCTCTCCTCTCCTCTCTCTCTCTCTCTCTCTCTCTCTCTCTCTCTGATGTAAGACAGTGAACAACACAGAGCTTTATTTTAGCACAGAATACTGGGGGCTGGACATGGTTTTCTCTCTGATGTAAGACAGTGAACAACACAGAGCTTTATTTTTTAGCACAGAATGTTGGGGGCTGGACATTGTTCCTCTCTGAAGTAAGGCAGTGAACAACACAGAGCTTTATTTTAGCACAGAATATTGGGGGCTGGACATTGTTTCTCTCTGAAGTAAGGCAGTGAACAATACAGAGCTTTATTTTGGCACAGAATGTTGGGGGTGGACATTGAATGGACATTGAATCTCTCTCTCTCTCTCTCTCTCTCTGAAGTAAAGACAGTGAACAATACAGAGCTTTATTTTAGCACAGAGTATTGGGGATGGACATTGTTTCTCTCTGAAGTAAGACAGTGAACAATATGGAGCTTTATTTTAGCACAGAGTATTGGGGATGGACATTGTTTCCCTCTGAAGTAAGACAGTGAATAATACACAGCTTTATTTTGGCACAGAATATTGGGGATGGACATTGTTTCTCTTTGAAGTAAGACAGTGAACAATACAGAGCTTTATTTTGGCACAGAATATGGGGGATGGACATTGTTTCTCTCTGAAGTAGTTTTTATACAGTGAACAACACAGAGTTTTATATTAGCACAGAATATTAGGAGCTGAATACTGTTTCTCTCTCTCTCTGAAGTAAGGCAGTGAACAATACAGAGCTTTATTTTAGGCACAGAATATTAGGAGCTTGAATACTGTTTCTCTCTCTGAAGTAAGGCAGTGAACAATACAGAGCTTTTTTTTGGCACAGAATATTGGGGTGGACATTGAATCTCTCTCTCCATCTCTCTCTCTCTCTCTCTCTCTCTCTCTCTCTCCTCATCGTCTCTCTTCTCTCTCTCTCCCTTCCTCTCTCTCTCTCTCTCTCTCTCTGTGAAGTAAACAGTGAGCAATACAGAGCTTATTTTGGCACAGAATATTGGGGGGTGGACATTGATTGGAATCTCTCTCTCTCTCTCTCCCTCTCTCTCTCTGAAGTAAGACAGTGAACAACACAGAGTTTTATTTTAGCACAGAATATTAGGAGCTGAATACTGTTTTCTTTCTGAAGTAAGACAGTGAGCAATACAGAGCTTTATTTTGGCACAGAATATTGGGGGTGGACATTGAATCTCTCTCTCTCTCTCTCTCTCTCTCTCTCTCTCTACAGTAAGACAGTGAACAACACAGAGTTTTATTTTAGCACAGAATATTAGGAGCTGAATACTGTTTCCCTCTGAAGTAAGACAGTGAGCAATACAGAGCTTTATTTTGGCACAGAATATTAGGAGCTGAATACTGTTTCCCTCTGAAGTAAGACAGTGAACAATACAGAGCTTTATTTTAGCACAGAATATTGGGGTTGGATATTGTTTCTCTCTGAAGTAAGACAGTGAACAATACAGAGCTTTATTTCAGCACAGAGTATTGGGGGCTGGACATTGAATCTTTCTCTCTGAAGTAAGACAGTGAACAATAGAGTGCTTTATTTCAGCACAGAATATTAGGAGTGGACATTGACTCTCTCTCTCTCTCTGAAGTAAGACAGTGAACAATACAGAGCTTTATTTCAGCACAGAATATTGGCGTTGCACAGTTTCTCTCTCTGAAGTAAGATGTTAGTGGTGGTGTTTGTTTCTCTCTCTGAAGTAAGATATTTGGAATAGCATTTGCTCATCATCGTCGTCACCACCGTCGTCATTATTATTATCATTATCATTAGTTTATTACTGCAGATAAACTGTCAAACCTAATCACCACCATCGTCATTATCATTATTATTTTCATTTTTATTACAATTATTATCATTATCATCATCAGTTGTAAGATTGTTATTATCATATCATTATAATTATCATAATAATTTTTTTACTATCATAATTATGATCATCAGTTTATTACTGCAGATTAACTGTCAAACTTTATCACCACAAGCGTCAATATTATTATTGTTATCATTATTATTATTATCATTATTATTATTATTACTATTATTATTGTTGTTATTATTATGACATCATTATCATTATTATAATTATCAGTTTATTACTGCAGATTAAGTCAAACCTCATCAGTATCATCGTCATTATTATCATTAGTTTGAACATGAGTATATTACTGCAGATTATCTGTCAAACCTCATCAGTATCATCGTCATTATTATCATTAGTTTGAACATGAGTATATTACTGCAGATTAAGTCAAACCTCATCAGTGTCATCGTCATTATTATCATTAGTTTGAACATGAGTATATTACTGCAGATTAACTGTCAAACCTCATCAGTATCATCGTCATTATTATCATTAGTTTGAAACATGAGTATATTACTGCAGATTAAGCCAAACCTCATCAGTATCATCGTCATTATTATCATTAGTTTGAACATGAGTATATTACTGCAGATTAAGTCAAACCTCATCAGTATCATCGCCATTATTATCATTAGTTTGAACATGAGTATATTACTGCAGATTAACTGTCAAACCTCATCAGTATCATCGTTATTATTATCATTAGTTTGAATATGAGTTTATTACTGCAGATTATCTGTCAAACCTCATCAGTATCATCGTTATTATTATCATTAGTTTGAATATGAGTTTATTACTGCAGATTATCTGTCAAAACCTCATCAGTATCATCGTCATTATTATCATTAGTTTGAACACGAGTATATTACTGCAGATTAAGCCAAACTCATCAGTATCATCGTCATATTATCATTAGTTTGAACATGAGTATATTACTGCAGATTAAGCCAAACCTCATCAGTATCATCGTCATTATTATCATTAGTTTGAACATGAGTATATTACTGCAGATTAAGTCAAACCTCATCAGTATCATCGCCATTATTATCATTAGTTTGAACATGAGTATTACTGCAGATTAACTGTCAAACCTCATCAGTATCATCGTTATTATTATCATTAGTTTGAATATGAGTTTATTACTGCAGATTATCTGTCAAACCTCATCAGTATCATCGTTATTATTATCATTAGTTTGAATATGAGTATTATTACTGCAGATTATCTGTCAAACCTCATCAGTATCATCGTCATTATTATCATTAGTTTTACACACGAGTATATTACTGCAGATTAAGTCAAACCTCATCAGTATTATCGTCATTATTATCATTAGTTTGAACATGAGTATATTACTGCAGATTAACTGTACAACACTATTACCACAATCGTCGTTATCATTATTATTATGGTCATCAGTTAATTACTGCATATTAACTGTCAAACCTCACCATACCATTGTCATTATGATCATTTTGATCACCAGTTTATTACTGCAGATTGACTGTCAAAGATCATCACCACCATCGTCATGATGATGATGATGATGATGATGATTGATGATCATCATCATCATCATCATCATCATCATCATCATCATCATCATCATTATTATTATGATCATGTCTCTTACTGCAGAATAACTGTCAAACGTGATTACCATCGTCACTATTAACATTATCATCATCATTATATATTATCATAATTATTATTACAATTATCATTATCATCATCAGTTATAATTGCAGATTAACTATCAAACATTATCACCACCTTCGTCATCATCACGAACATTATCACCACCTTCGTCATCATCACGATGATGATCATCAGTTTATTACTGCAGATTAACGATCAAACATTATCACACCACCACCGTCATGTTGATGTTCACTAGTTTGCTGATTTGTCAGCTGATCAGCAAGATCAGGCAAAAAACTGCTGGACTTGTCATTGTCAGCCATGCTGCATGGAAGTCCAGGATTGCTCTTTTACTATGACTATCATTGTTTTTATCATTATCATTATTATCATCAGTTTTTATCATTCTTCTTCTTATTGTTGTTGTTATCATCATCATCATCATCATCATCATCATCATTATTATCATCATCATTTATAATGATTATATTCAGTAGTGGCAGTACAATTATGATGATGTTGATTATTATTGTTATCATTACCATTACTATTATGATGATCATTATTATCATCATCATTACTATTATTGTTATTATTATCATTATTATTATTATTATTATTATTATTGTAATGATTATATCTAGTACTTGTAGACTAATTATCATTATCATTATTATTATTATTATCATTGTTCTTTTGTTGCCACTGTTATCATTATGATTATTATTTTTACTATCATAATTATTGTTGCTGTTGCTATTATTATCATAATGGTTATTTATTACTCTTGTTCTTGGTGTTGGTGGTGGTGGTGGTGGTGGTGGTAATAGCAGCAGTATGGTTGTTGGTGTTGCTGCTGTCCAGGAGGGGCCGGCCTACCACGCCAACGACGACGGACTGAGCTGCGGATGGTTGGAGTGCGAGCCACCACCGACTGTCCCAAGCCGACTGCGAGGGCGTGATGATGACGGTGCAGCTGATGGGCTGTCAGTGTGGCCAGGAGGGCTGTCAGTGTGGGCCAGAAGGGCTGGTCAGTGTGACCAGGAGGGTGGTCAGTGTGGCCAGGAGGGCGGTCAGTGTGGCCAGGAGGGCGGTCAGTGTGGCCAGGAGGGTTAACAATGTGGCCAGGAGGGCTGTCAGTGTGGTCAGGAGGGCGGTCAGTGTGGCCAGGAGGGCTGTCAGTGTGACCAGGAGGACTGGTCAGTGTGGCCATGAGGGCTGGTCAGTGTGGCCAGGAGGGCTGTCAGTGTGGCCAGGAGGGCTGTCAGTGTGGCCAGGAGGGCTGGTCAGTGTGGCCAGGAGGGCGGTCAGTGTGGCCAGGAGGGCGGTCAGTATGGCCAGGAGGGCTGGTCAGTGTGGCCAGGAGCGCTGGTCAGTGTGGCCAGGAGGGCGGTCAGTGTGGCCAGGAGGGCTGGTCAGTGTGGCCAGGAGGGCTAATCAGTGTGGCCAGGAGGGCGGTCAGTGTGGCCAGGAGGGCTGGTCAGTGTGGCCAGGAGGGCGGTCAGTGTGGCCAGGAGGGCGGTCAGTGTGGCCAGGAGGGCTGGTCAGTGTGGCCAGGAGGGCGGTCAGTGTGGCCAGAGGGCTGGTCAGTGTGGCCAGGAGGGCTGGTCAGTGTGGCCAGGAGGGCTGGTCAGTGTGGCCAGGAGGGCTGTCAGTGTGGCCAGGAGGGCTGTCAGTGTGGCCAGGAGGGCTGTCAGTGTGGCCAGGAGGGCTGTCAGTGTGGCCAGGAGGGCTGGTCAGTGTGGCCAGGAGAGCTGATCAATGTGGCCAAGAGGGCGGTCAATGTGGCCAGGAGGGCGGTCAGTGTGGCCAGGAGGGCTGTCAGTGTGGCCAGGATGGCGGTCAGTGTGGCCAGGAGGGCTGTCAGTGTGGCCAGGAGGGCTGGTTAGTGTGGCCAGGAGGGTGGTCAGTGTGGGCAGGAGGGCGGTCAGTGTGGCCAGGAGGGTGGTCAGTGTGGCCAGGAGGAGGGCGGTCAGTGTGGCTAGGAGGGCTGGTCAGTGTGGCCAGGAGGGCTGTCAGTGTGGCCAGGAGGGCTGGTCAGTGTGGCCAGGAGGAGGGCGGTCAGTGTGGCCAGGAGGGCTAGTCAGTGTGGCCAGGAGGGCGGTCAGTGTGGCCAGGAGGGCGGTCAGTGTGGCCAGGAGGGCTGACACCGGGAGGGCAAGGCTGAAAAGCTTGCAGTCGCATGGGTGGGAGTGGCGATGGGGAAGAGTAAAGGGAGGAGGGCTGGGGGAGGGGGTGGGGGGTGGGGGCTGTCTGTCAGAGTGAAGCATGGAGCGGCGGGGTCAGTCTGAGAGTTAAGTAAATCATTGTTCCTTTCTCTCTTTTTCTTTCCTCTACCGTCGAAAACTCCATCTCCCCCCCCCCTCCCCTCCTCTCTCTCTCTCTCTGCCTGCCTCCCTCTCTCTCTCTCTCTTCTCTCTTCTTCTTCATCATCGTCGTCGTCATTGTCGTTGCCGTCGTCTTCGTCGTCGTGTCCACGTCCACCCCCCCCCCCCCCCCCCCCCCCCCCTCCTCTCTCTCTCTCTTCTTCTTCGTTCTTCTCGTCGTCGTCGTCGTCGTCATTTTTTTTGTTATTTTGTTTGTAAATCATTGTTCCTTTCTCTCTTTTTCTTTCCCCTACCGTCCAAAATTCCATCTCCCCCTCCCCCCTCCTCTCTCTCTGTCTCTGTCTCTCTCTCTGTCTGTCTCTCTGTCTCTCTCTCTCTCTCTCTCTCAATTGTGCACGTTTTCCCTTCAAATGGGGTTTTCAGCTTTTTTGTTTTAATCTAATCCATCGTTTTATGGTTCTCTCTCTCTCTCTCTCTCTCCCTCTTTCTCCCTCCTCTCTCTCTCTCTCTCTCTCTCTCTCTCTCCTCTCTCTCTCTCTCTCTCTCTCCTCTCTCTCTGTCTGTGTCATGTGTGCCAGATGAGAAGATGGGACCGCTATTGATTGGCGTTGGTGTTTGTGAAGAAAGGTCTGCAGTCAGTGGCCATGATACACGGGCCACAAGGGGTTGTCAATGAATAGAACATGACCTGGCCATGATGAATTATGCAACAGATAAGGATTCAACCCCACCTCCTGCCACCACCTCCTCACTCCAGCCCCTCCTCGCTCTCTCTTTGTCTCTGTCTCACACTCTCCCTCGCCGTCCCTCCCCCCCCCCCCCCCACCCCTACCTGCCTATCTCCCCTCAGCCACAGCTTATTGTCATAGAAGCCAAACAGTGTAGATAATGATTCTGTATTTCTGTGCTCTCTCTCTCTCTCTCCTCTCTCTCTCCTCTCTCTCTCTCTCTCTCTCTCTTCTTGTGTAGGCTTATTTTTCAGCTGTAATCGCTCGGTC
>JADBJO010000906.1:237500-245000 GCA_016801955.1 Conus betulinus | reverse complement strand
GAGACAATGCTGACCGTGTTATCTTACATCGCACAACGATTCTACATTTGTCATTCCTCGCCTAAAAGTTCAAAAACTCACGTTGTCTTTGGAAAGGTCTTTCTGTATTTACACCAGAATTGTATGCTGTTCTTATGGTGCTAAATCTTCGTGCGTGATGATCATCTCGCTGTTTTCAGATCCTTCTTGGAGTTGACTCTAAATCCGTGTTAGACTGCTCACATATAACTGGGATTCCAATGTCAGGAGATATTTACTTAAGTCAAACGCACAGTGTACTGCAATATGTCCTTGGAAACTGGGACAGATCTTTACTGGGTCTATTATACTGTAGACTGTGTTGGAGTAAAACAGCAGACAAATCAGCTGCTGAGTGTGCAGTGAGAAAAGTCCCTGAAAACCTTTGGAACTCAGTAAGCTTGAAATCATGTCATGGCTGGAGAGAGCATAGACAGAGAATGCCTTCCAAACAAGGTCTCTCTCGTTCAACACCTATTTCAAGTGTACACATCTTCCATTGAATACATGGAAAACTGAATGTTCTGAAAATATACCCATCCAATATTTTTACTTATATTCTCTGTTTCAATGCCCCGGTTTGAACTGTGCTTATACAGAATCTAACATTACTATCACGGAAGTGGAATCCGTCAGAACAATTACACACAAGCAGAAAATGTACACAGAGTTTTGAATTCAGCATATATTGGTAGATACAAGTTCAAGATGCTAGTGATACGATTTGGAACCTGGCTCTTGCTAATCCTGTCGCTTGATTGTTACTACTTGTGATTTGTCCCCAAACCAGGCCCAAACTCACTCACTTTGTTTTTCCTTTTTATCTTATTTGTCTATTCATTTACCATTCTTTACATCTAACGTCTAACATCACCAAGTGGGAACGGGCCATAAATCAAGGAAAACACATATCTTAGCCGCACGGCGATAATTCTGAGAGGCGAATAACAGAGGGTTTTTAATCTGTATTCTGAAATAGTTTGTGCCAGACCTAAGTGACATGAAATGCTGAAATACTGGAAGACAGGAGAGGGGCAGAGAGGTCTGGACAAAACCTGAGTAACAGTTGAAGAGAGAGAGAGAGAGAGAGAGAGAGAGAGAGAGAGAGAGAGAGAGAGAGAGAGAGAGAGAGAGAGAGAGAGAGAATGAACGAACGAACGAATCTTTTTGTTACAGAAAAAGAATAAGCACATAAAGTCTTTTTTACGTCTTGCCCTCTGAAAAGTAAATAAACAAACTGAAGACCAGCACAGCAGTGGAAGAATAAAGTGTAACAACATAGTCAAGATGTCAAAACCTCAAAGTGATCTTCAATATACCTAAAAGTCAAGTGTAACAACATAGTCAAGATGTCAAACCTCAAAGTGATCTTCAATATACCTAAAAGTCAAACCCCAAAAGTGGTCTTCAATATCCTTAAAAGTCAACCCCCAAAGTGATCTTCAATCTACCTAAAATGACAAATCCCAAAGTGATCTTTAATATACCTAAAATGTCAAACTTCAAAGTGATCTTCAGTATACCTAAAATATCAAACCCCAAAGTGATCTTCAATATACCTCAAATGTCAAACCCCAAAGTGATCTTCAATATACCTCAAATGTCAAACTCCAAAGTGATCTTCAATATACCTCAAATGTCAAACTCCAAAGTGATCTTCAATATACCTCAAATGTCAACCCCCAGAGTGATCTTCAATATACCTCAAATGCCAAACCCCAGCGTGATCTTCACCATACCTCAACTGTCAGTAATAGATAGGGGCGACAGTCAGGAAGAAAAGACGTGGAGGCGATAGTGAGAGAGGGGAAGGGATGGGTAGAGAGGGTGAGGGGGTGAGGGGCAGGTTGGTGTTGAGGGGGAGGGAGGGAATAAAGGGGGAGATGGGGAGGATGGGGGCGGGGATATAACAATGAGCAAAGCATGACACAAACATCCCCATCATCGAAGAACTGAAAATTATGTAAGTAACATAATTGTGATTCAAGGTACTATACGCATACAGTAAATGAAAGCAAAATACAACGGGAAGAAAAATGGATGGAAAAAAGGGGATGAAAGGGGAGAGAGAGAGAGAGAGAGAGAGAGAGAGAGAGAGAGAGAGAGAGAGAGAGAGAGAGAGAGAGATGGGAGGGAGAGGGAGACAGATAGAGAGAATGGGGGGGGGGGGGGGAGACAGACAGACAGACAGACAGAGAATCGGAGGGAGACAGACAGAGAATCGGAGGGAGACAGACAGACAGACAGACAGAGAATGGGAGGAAGACAGACAGACAGACAGAAAGACAGAGACAGACGGGGGGTGGGGGGGGTGGGGGGTGGTGAGAGACGCACACAGAGAAAAAGAGAAGTGGATAGGAAATCAGTGAAAAGAAAGCTGAAGAGCTAGACTACTGCAGTCATTGGGGCCACATCTATGTATGCTGGAGGCCAATCCGCGTTGGGATGACTGCTGAAATAGTCAGCGCTTGTGCAGGAGAGAATGAACGCGCATGCGTAAGCCCTTGGCGTGGTTAGTGCGTGCGTATATAGATAGATAGATAGATAGATAGATAGATAGATAGATAGATAGATAGATAGACAAATAGGTAGATAGATAGATAGACAAATAGGTAGATAGAGAGAGAGAGAGAGAGATAATAAGATAGAAAGTTAGGTAGATAGATGTTGATAGCCCAGCTAACCGCAAAGGACCATATCACGGTTTGGTGTGCGTGTGTGTGCGTGCGTGCGTGCGTGCGTGCGTGTGTGCGTGTGTGTGTGTGTGTGTGTGCGTGCGTGCGTGCGTGCGTGCGTGCGTGCGTGCGTGCGTGCATGCATGCGTGCGTGCCTGCGTGCGCGCGCGCGCGTGCGTGCGCGCGTGCATGCATGCATGCGCGCGCGCACGTCTGTGTACGCGTGCGTGCGCGCTCGTGTGTGTGTGTGTATGTGTGGTGTGTGTGTGTGTGCGTGTGTGTGTGTGCGCGCGCGCGCGTGCGTGCGTGCGCACGCATGCGTGCGCGTGCGTATGTATGTGTGTATGCTCACGGTAGTTCTCTGTGAATGTGTCTGCGATCGCAAGATAACGTGCACTTGTCTCAGGGGGGGGGGGGGGGGGGGGGGGGGGGGGGGGATAACTAAAACTCAATCGGGAATGGAAAAAGTATTGACGAGTGCAAACTGCAATCAGCGCTCTCTTTTCGTTTCTTTGTTTCAGTCAGGCCGCCGCCAGTCAACACCCCCCACCCCCCCCCCCCCCCCCCCCATTCAGCCCATGTCACCAGTGGGTTTCCCCTCCATAGACTCCACAGACCTACAGCGCTGCGGCGCACGTGCAACGCGCTCCGGTTGGCTCTTCCTGCACCGACGTACCGGCATTTTGTATCTACATGACTGTATTGATCAAACCCAAACTCACAACGTCGTCAGTTTGGAGGTGGTTCGAATCGATACTTCAATGCACACGGGTCGCAGTGCAGTACAAGTACTTTGTTAGGGCGCCAGGCGCTGCCCGGAGCGCTGCAGTGATTCAAAGTGGGAGGATATGCGGGTCTGAATATCGACGCTCCCTTACGACCCTCATCCGTGTTCGCTGCCACGCTGTGGTAATAAGGCAGAGAGAAAGAAGTTGGACAATGTAGTTGCTGAGAGGTAGAGCGTATTGTTAAGGGAATAAAGGAGAAGTAAGACTTGTCTTTCCAGTCCTCCGTGTGCGACATCGTTGTTGACACGGCAACCAAGAAGGGCTGTTCCAACCAATCAGAGAACAGGGGGCTATTTTTGGTGCCTGAAGAATAAAGTTATGGCTGAACACACAGCACATGTTTGTTTCTTTCTTTTCTTCTTCTTTTTTTTTTTTCATTCTCATGTTCCCAAGGACAACGTTTGTCTTGTTTGCATTGAAGATACAGTGGGTTTTATTAACGGAAAATGTTTGTCTTGTTTGCATTGAAGGTACAGTGGGTGGGTTTCACTAACGGAAAATGTGTGTCTTGTTTGCATTGAAGATAAAGTGGGTTTTATTAACGGAAAATGTCGTCTTGTTTGCACTGAAGATACAGTGGGTTTTATTAACGGAAAATGTTTGTCTTGTTTGCATTGAAGATACAGTGGGTTTCATTAACGGAAAATGTGTGTCTTGTTTGCAATGAAGATAAAGTGGGTTTTATTAACGGAAAAGTTTGTCTTGTTTGCATTGAAGATAAAGTGGGGTTTTATTAACGGAAAATGTTTGTCTTGTTTGCATTGAAGATACAGTGGGTTTCATTAACGGAAAATGTGTGTCTTGTTTGCATTAAAAATACAGTGGGTGTTATTAATGGAAGCTGTTCGTCTTGTTTGCATTGAAGGTACAGTGGGTAGTTAACGGAAAAATGATTGTCAATGATTGTCTTGTTTCCATTGGAGGTACAGTAGGCAATTAACGGAAAATGTTTGTCTTTTTTGCATTGAAGGTACAGTGGGCAATTAACGGAAAATATTTGTCTTGCTTGCAGTGAAGATACAGTAGGCAATTAACGGAAAACGTTTGCCTTGTTTGCATTGAAGGTACAGTGGGCAATTAACGGAAAATGTTTGTCTTGTTTGCAGTGAAGGCACAGTGGGTTTTTGCCAACGGAAAATGTTGTGTGTGTTTGTACTGAAGATACAGTGGGGTTCTATCAACGGAAAATGTTTGTCTTGTTTGTATTGAAGATACAGTGGGTATTATAAACGGAAAATGTTTCGTCTTGTTTGCATTTAAGACCAAGTGGGTTTTATTAACGTGCTATAGCCTCCTGTGATGCAGGCCTACTGTAATACAGCCCGTGATACAGCCTACTGTGCTACGGCCTACTGTGCTACGGCCTACTGGGATACGGCCTACTGGGATACGGCCTACCGGGATACAGCCTTCTGGGATACAGCCTATTGGGATACGGCCCTACTGGGATACGGCCTACTGGGATACGGCCTACTGGGATACAGCCTACTGTGCTACGGCCTACTGTGATACAGCCTACTGTGATACGGCCTACTGTGCTACGGCCTACTGTGATACGGCCTACTGTGCTACGGCCTACTGTGATACAGCCTACTGTGATACGGCCTACTGTGATACAGCCTACTGTGATACGTACGCCTACTGTGTGACACAGCCTGCTGTGCTACGGCCTACTGTGATACGGCCTACTGTGATACGGCCTACTGTGATACGGCCTGCTGTGCTACGGCCTACTGTGATAAGCCTGCTGTGCTACGGCCTACTGTGATACGGCCTACTGTGATACGGCCTGCTGTGCTACAGCCTACTTCTGGAAAGCAGACTCTCTCTCTCTAGCTCGCTCGCTCGCTCGCTCACGTTGTGTATGTGTGTATGTGCGTGTGTGTTTGTGTTAGTGAATGTGCGTGTGTGTGTGTGTGTGTGTGTGTGTGTGTGTGTGTGTGTGTCTGTGTGTGTGTGTGTGTCTGTGTCTGTGTCTGTGTGTATGCGGTGTGTGTGTGTGAGTGGTGTGCAGAGAGAGAGAGGAGAGTGGTGAGGAGAGGGAGAGAGAGAGAGAGAGAGAGAGAGAGTTTTTTGAGAGAGAGAGACGGAGAGAGAGAGAGAGAGAGAGAGAGAGAGAGAGAGGAGGGAGGGAGAGCGAGAGAATAATGCGTGTATACATTTACATACATATCCACATCCAACACCAACACAACAGAACACACACACACACACACACACACACACACACACACACACACACACACACACACACACACACGCACACACACACACACACACACACACACACACACACACACACACACACACACACACACACACACACACACACACACACACACACACACATTCAGACAGAAGTTGCTTGGCGCTGGCGTTTCAGAACGACTTGATGGAAATCGATGAGCATCCAAGGTTTGGTGAGAGAAGGCGAGAGAGTGGAAGTAGTCCTCACGCCATGCCACAGGGCACAGCCACATGGCACTGCAGCACGGGATTCACAGACAATGCACTGGAACTCAACGTTTCCGTCAATGGAACAAGTCGCTCTTCCCAGGCAAAACTGTTTCAAAAGCACCTCGGTGGGATTTTGTAACTTTCAAACGAACGAAGACGGATTCCCCCCCCCCCCCCCCCCCACCAAAAGGTAGGGTTGGGGGGTGGGGGGGGGGGGGGGGGGGGGGGGGCAGGGGGGGGGGGGGAGGAGGGGGGGGGGATGGGGGGGGGGGGAGGAGGGGGGATGGTGATGGTTCTCTCGTTACTTAAAAGCAACTAGCTCCTCACCTTCAACCCCCTATCCCTCCCTTCCTCCCCCCACTTCTCTCTCTCTCTCTCTCTAACTTGTGCAGATCATGGTTTTTGCAGGCATGATGAAAAAAAAGCTAAATATACGGGCTATGTATGCTCTTAACCAGGAAACAACACGGTATGTTCTGATCTGATTTCAACCCCAAACCCAGTTTATACAGACGTTCCCATAATTTATACGTGACTGAATCTCTGCAGGGAAACCCGTCGGACATGTTTTGGGAGGCTGTGTATACTGTGTGTACTGTGTCTTCTAACTCGTCGACAGCCACAAACCGGTTTTCCTTGTTCACAATGGTGATGATAACCTTTTCTTCACCTCTTACTGGAATATAAATGGGTTATGTTTAGAACTGCATAACAGGATTATCTTTTTCTCTCTCTCTCTTTCCATCTTTCACTGATATTCCTGTCTGAAACTTTGAATTAAGATGTTCAGTCTCCTGTGTCTACTGAACGTGAACACTGTAAGCCAGCCCTAAAACTCACAGCTGTGGAGGACGTTTGGAAGTTCCACATGCCCTGTTAAACAGACGTTTGAAGGTTCCACATGGCCTGTTACACAGACGTTTGAAGGTTCCACATGGCCTGTTACAACAGACGTTTGAAGGTTCCACATGCCCTGTTACAACAGACGTTTGAAGGTTCCACATGGCCTGTTACCACAGACGTTTGAAGGTTCCACATGGCCTGTTACCACAGACGTTTGGATGTTCCACATGGCCTGTTACCACAGACGTTTGCCCTGTTACCACAAACGTTTGTTCATCGGAAAGCCATTGGATATCCAGTCAGATTTGTTTCTACTTCCATTACAACTAACAACAACAAAATCAGTTGGAGCACAACCAACTAACCATTTGGCCTATGTGTATATGTAATGTTAACTGAGGCACAATGAACTATTTGGCCTGTGTGTATATGTACTCCCAGTTGGGGTACAATGAACTAGCTGTTTGGCCTGTGTGTGTGTACTGCCAGTTGGGGCAAAAAAAAACTAACTGTTTGGCCTGTGTGTATATGTACTGTTAGTTGGGGCACAATGAAACTATTTGGCCTGTGTGTATATGCACTGCCAGTTGGGGTACAATGAACTAGCTGTTTGGCCCGTGTGTGTGTACTGTCAGTTGGGGCACAAACAACTAACTGTTCGGCCTGTGTGTATAATTATGTACTGCCAGTTGGGGCACAATCAACTGTTTGGCCTGTGT
>JADBJO010000906.1:230000-235000 GCA_016801955.1 Conus betulinus | reverse complement strand
TGTGGGGACTGTCGACTATGAAGACAACCTCCACCACTAGTATGATGTGGGGACTGTAGACTATGAATACAACCTCCACCACTAGCATGATTTACGGGGACTAGACTATGAAGACAACATCAAGCACTGGCATCATGTGGGGACTGTATACTATGAAGACAACCACCCCCACTAGCATGACGTGGGGACTGTAGACTATGACTACAACCTCCACCACTAGCATGATGTGGGGACTGTAGACTATGACTACAACCTCCACCACTAGCGTGATGTGGGGACTGTGGACTATGAAGACCTCCACCACTAGCACGATGTGGGGACCATGACAGTCCGTCCTGAACACAGAAACACTCATAGCGCTGCCCACAGGCCTTTCGTCCGCTCATCGGGATTCATCAGTGTGTGTGTGTGTGTGTGTGTGTGTGTGTGGTGTGTGTGTGTGTGTGTGTGTGTAGGTGCATGTGTGTGTGTGTGTGTGTGTGTGTGTGTGTGTGTGTGTGTGTGCGCGTGCGTGCATGCGTGCGTGCGTGTATGCGTGCGTGCGTGCGTGTGTGTGTGTGTGTGTGTGTGTGTGTGTGTGTGTGTGTGTGTGTGTGTGTGTGTGTGTGCACGTGCGCTAATGCGAGCGCCTCATTGTCTATGTGGAGAGACAGAAAATGTCCAGAAGACGCTGATAATTTATCTTCATGCGCATTACCGCCATTGTCTTCTTCTCCACCCCCATCCACCCCACCAAACTCTCTCTCTCTCTCTCTCTCTCTCTCTGTCTCTCTCTTCTCTCGAGAAGAAGAAGAGAAGAAGAAGAAGAAGAAGAGAACTTCCCTGTGCTGTACAGTAAGCTATCTGATCATGTTATATAAATACCAGGCAACTGAGCCCAGATGATACCTCACCAACACCCCGTCCCGCCCCCCCCCCCCCCCCCCCCCCCCTCCCCTGAACACACACACACACACACACACACACACACACACACACACCGTCCGCCCCCCCTTCCTTCCCCTAAACACACACACACACACACACACACACACACACACACACACACACACACACACACACACACACACACACATTCCTCCCTCTTAAACATAAAGACGGCCTTGTTCTTCTGGTGAGTGAGGTTGGGGAAGAAATGAAACAAAAACAGGCTGTGCTCTTGTCTGGTACTGGCCTATCAGCAATCTGCGTCACCTCTCGCTCTCGCTTTTATTCTTTTTTCCTTTATTTTTTTCCCCATCCTGTCGGCTACGTGTTATACGATTATTTTCCATTTCTTTATTTAAATTTGTTACATATTTCAACACTTTTCCGACGCTGTTCTCTCTCCCCCCCCCCCCCCCCCTCTCTCTCTCTCTCTCTCTCAATGTTCAAAATACTGTTGTAGGATTTTTCTGCATACATCCAACAAAGTCGATTCCCTGACAAGGCAATGAAGTTCCTAACAAACTCACTGAGGTAGCGACGACAACATCAACAACAACGAAGTTGTACCTTACAAACTCACTGAGATAGCAACGACAACATCAACAACAACGAAGTACAGAAAGAAGCAGAAGAAAAAAGCGAATGAATGGATGGGCGAATGAATGGATGGGCGAATGAATGAATGAATGAATGAATGAATGAATGAATGAATGAATGAATGAACAGAACAGAAGTTAAAAAGAAAGAACGAACATATAAATGGGAATAAAAAAGAACGGTCCAGCTGGGTAGACCAAACAGTCACCACCGTATGTTCTACATTTACACAGTTAATGAATGAATCAATCAATCCATCCTTCAACCAATTAATGAATTAATTATCGGATGAAAAAATGAAGTCATGAAAAAGTAATGACGAAGACAGTTCTATGTGGGTAGACCAAACAGTCACCACCGTTATGTTCTTCATTACCATAATGAATGAATGAACCAACCAATCAAATCAATCAATCAATCAATTAATTAATTAACGGGTGAACAAATGAAGGAATGTGAAAAATTACGAAGACAGCTCTAGGCGGGTAGACCAAAAAGTCACCACCGCATCTTCTACATTACCATAATGAATGAATGAATGAATGAATGAATGAATGAATGAATGAATTAGAAATGAATGGACGATCAAACGAAAGAAAGAATGAACGAAATGAACGGACGGACGGACGAATGAATGAATCAATCAATCAAGAAGAAAAGTCCAAGGCAGATAGACCTAAAAGGTCACCCATCGTCTGTTCTTCTTGACCTCTGACCTTTGACCTCAAACGCCTATGTGAAATGCTCCTAGCCCGACTGCCAGGATGTCTTTTGCCATTGTTGATGTCTACAGTGCCATCCATTTCTAGCAAACAAATCAAAGAATAGAGTCGTCACTTTATCGCCTATGACCCAAACCTGCTTCTCCCTTCCCAATGACCCAACCTGCTTCTCCCTTTTCCAATGACCCAACCTGCTTCTCCCTTTCCTATGACCCAAACCTGCTTCTCCCTTTCCTATGACCCAACTGCTTGTCCCTTTCCTAGGACCCAACCTGCTTCTCCCTTTCCTAGGACCCAACCTGCTTGTCCCTTTCCTATGACCCAAACTGCTTACTCCCTTTCCTAGGACCCAACCTGCTTGTCCCTTTCCTATGACCCAACCTGCTTCTCCCTTTCCTATGACCCAAACTGCTACTCCCTTTTTCCTAGGACCCAACCTGCTTGTCCCTTTCCTATGGCTCAACCTGCTTCTCCCTTTCCTATGGCCCAACCTGCTTCTCCCTTTCCTATGACCCAACCTGCTTCTCCCATTTGTAGAGAATACAGTAAAGTAGAACGTCAGTACCAACCTAGGTAGAAAGGTGTAGTTGTAATAATATAAAACCAGAACGTCAGTACCAACCTAGGTAGAAAGACGTAGTTGTTATACTATAAACCAGAACGTCAGTACCAACCTAGGTAGACAGGTGTAGTTGTTATACTATAAACCAGAACGTCAGTACCAAACCTAGGTAGACAGGTGTAGTTGTAATAATATAAACCAGAACGTCAGTACCAACCTAGGTAGACAGGTGTAGTTGTAATAATAT
Organism: Conus betulinus; assembly: GCA_016801955.1. Taxonomy (NCBI): domain Eukaryota; kingdom Metazoa; phylum Mollusca; class Gastropoda; order Neogastropoda; family Conidae; genus Conus; species Conus betulinus. The sequence goes on along the minus strand of JADBJO010000906.1, from coordinate 231,945 downwards.
AACCCAGAACGTCAATACCAACCTAGGTAGAAAGGTGTAGTTGTAATAATATAAACCAGAACGTCAGTACCAACCTAGTTGGAAAGGTGTAGTTGTAATAATATAAACCAGAACGTCAGTACCAACCTAGGTAGAAAAGACGTAGTTGTTATACTATAAACCAGTACGTCAGTACCAACCTAGGTAGAAAGACGTGGTTGTTATAAACTTGTACGTCAGTACCTACCCAAGGAGAAGAGCGTGATTGCTATACAGTAAACCAGTACGTCAGAACCAAGCCAGGGAGAAAGGCGTGGTTGTTTTATACTATAAACCAGTACATCAGTACCAACCCAGGGAAGGCGTGGTTGTTATACTATAAACCAGTACGTAAGTACCAACCCAAGGAGAAACGCTAGGTTGTTATACTATAAACCAGTACGTCACTACCAACCCAGGGATAAGGCGTGGTTGTTGTATTATAAACCAGTACGTCAGTACCAACCCAGGGGAGAAGGACGTGGTTGTTATACTATAAACCAGTACTCAGTACCAAATCAGGAGAGAAACGTGTGGTTGTTATACAGTAAACCAGTACGTCACTACCAGCCTAGGGAGAAAGGCGTGGTTGTTATACAGTAAACCAGTACGCCAGTACCAACCCAGGGAGAAAGGCGTGGTTGTTATACAGTAAACCAGTACGTCAGTACCAACCCAGGGAGAAAGGCGTGGTTGTTATACAGTAAACCAGTACGTCAGTACCAACCAGGGAGAAAGGCGTGGTTGTTATACAGTAAACCAGTACGTCAGTACCAACGTAGGGAGAAAGGCGTGGTTGTTATACAATAAACCAGTACGTCAGTACCAACCCAGGGAAAAAAGGCATGGTTGTTATACAGTAACCCAGTACGTCAGTACCAACCCAGGGAGAAAGGCATGGTTGTTATACAGTAAACCAGTACGTCAGTACCAACCCAGGGAGAAAGGCGTGGTCTTCAGTCAGGGTCAGGCTCCGGGACTTTCCGTTAGGACTACGAAGTATTACACGTTGCGCCACCATTCCCATCGTCATCGCCACTACGTTAATTCTAGTTTCCACTAAAATCGCTGTAAGAACTTGATCGTGACACTGAACTTCTAACCTTTGACCAAGACCTTTTCTTAAAAAAAAAAAAAAAAAAAAAAAAAACCCTGTCACGTGCTAGCTGCCTTACTTATATTCCTACTTTAGTGCGAATGCCTGAAGTCAGTGGGGAAAGACTCACAATGAAGTAGTTCAAAGATTCAATTAATCAGTGGGGAAAGACTCACAATGAAGTAGTTCAATGATTCAATTAATCAGTGGGGAAAGACTCACAATGAAGTAGTTCAAAGATTCAATTAATCAGTGGGGAAAGACTCACAATGAAGTAGTTCAATGATTCAATTAATCAGTGGGGAAAGACTCACAATGAAGTAGTTCAATGAAGCAGTCAATCAGTGGGGAAAGACTCACAATGAAGTAGTTCAATGAAGCAGTCAATCAGTGGGGGAAAGACTCACAATGAAGCAGTCAATCAGTGGGGAAAGACTCACAATGAAGTAGTTCAATGAAGCAGTCAATCAGTGGGGAAGACTCACAATGAAGCAGTCAATCAGTGGGGAAAGACTCACAATGAAGCAGTCAATCAGTGGGGAAAGACTCATGAAGTAGTTCAATGAAGCAGTCAATCAGTGGGGAAAGACTCACAATGAACTAGTTCAAAGAAGGACAGTCAATCAGTGGGGAAAGACTCACAATGAAGCAGTTCAATGAAGCAGTCAATCAGTGGGGAAAGACTCACAATGAAGCAGTCAATCAGTGGGGAAAGACTCACAATGAAGGACAGTCAATCAGTGGGGAAAGACTCACAATGAGGCAGTCAATCAGTGGGGAAAGACTCACAATGAAGCAGTCAATCAGTAGGGAAAGACTCACAATGAAGCA
>JADBJO010000906.1:215000-220000 GCA_016801955.1 Conus betulinus | reverse complement strand
AGCTTTTCTAATTTCAGATAGAGGTAGAACTCCCACTTCGTTGTATGTCCCTAAGTTTGACGTGTGTGGGGGAACCCAAGGGCGATTTTGAAGGCTTTGCAATCAGTGCTCTGAGTTTATTTAAAAGATATTTAGGTGCATTAAAAAACTTCTTCCTGAGCATATGTAAGTCTTGAGCGTACCAGGGCTGCTGCTAAAACAGTTAAACTTTTAGTGTCTTGCCCCCAAAATTGTTTACTGACAATTTTAAGGAAATTCAAACTTTTTCTTGCTTTATTTAAAATATGGTCAATATGAGTATTCCATGTTAGTTTACTACTAAGGATTACACCCAAGAATTTAACGCTTTTAACGTAGTTTAAAGAGTGCCGTCTAAGGTGAAAACTGGAAGTTTATTTGGATCATTTCCAGAATTAAAAAGCATCAAATTCGTTTTTTCTGGTGAAAGAGATAGTCCATTTTCATGTAAAAATGTACTGATTTTATTTTAGCTCGTGTTGGTATTTAATTTTAATATAGTTCAGTGATCTTAACGGAGTATTTCTTTTCATCGTTACTTTACTCCATAGACATATATCGTCAGCAAATTGAGCTAACTCTGTATCTTTAGAAAGACCTTTGGGTAGATCAGAAATCAAAATATTAAACAAAATTGGAGAAATTACCGATCCTTGGGGTAAGCCCATTTGTAAATGTCTTGGGTTAGAATAGGTATTTCCTACTCTTGTTTGAATATGTCTGCGATGCAGAAAACATTGAATATATTTGTACATGTTTCCATTAATACCAATATTCTTTAATTTAAGCAAAAGCCGCTTGTGCCATACTTGTTCATAGGCTTTTCGTATATCAAAAAACGTTGCAAGTACGTTTTTACGACGTGCAAACTGATGCTTTACATGCGTTGTGAGTTTGACCAAATGTTCTATTGATGATCTGCCTGTCTGAAATGCAGCTTGGTTGATTGGTATAATTGTATGTTTATTACAATGATGAACAAGTCTTTTTAAAGCAATCTTTTCCATCAATTTACATGTATTTGATGTTAATGCAATAGGTCGATAACTATGTATATCTCTGAGTGGTTTTCCCCTTTTTTGAAATTGGAACAATAATAAAATGCTTCCAAATTGAGGCATGTTACCATCTATCCAACATTTTTGAAAAAAAAACGAATGCAAAAAAAATGTATCATATTTTGTGGAAGATGACTTAACATTTCATTAGAAATGCCGTCTAGGCCCACTGATTTATTTTTTATTCAAATTCATAATACATTCTTTGACTTCCTGCAATGTTATTGAGGTATATTCAAACAATGATCTTCTACTGGCTGTGGACTATTATATATATTTTTTTTCTTCATTTTTCACGGTGTTTTTTTAGTTGTTAAGTTGTCTATGCTACTGTTTCTTGCAAACAGATCAACAAAAGCTTCAGCTTTATCAAAATTTGATGGAAACTCTGCATTGTTTAATGTGATAGGGCACTGAGGTAGGTTAACCCCATTTTTCATTGTTTTTAAATGTGTCCAAGCTTTTTGCATATCTTTAAAATTTGACACCTCATTCTCACAAAATGAAGACCAGTATTGCCGCTTTGCTTGTGCATTTTACTTTGTTTTGTGCGTTTTTTGCTCTTTTCTTCTCAAGAAGCTTTTTAACTTTTTCCTTAGGATCTTTTTCTTTTTATATTCTTTTATTTTATTCTGTTTCTCTTCTTTAGCCTCTTGACAAGTCTCATTCCACCAGACATTACCCGAATGTTTCTTTGATTTTACTGATTTACTGTTGGATTGATTCACTAGCAGCAGAGAGTACAGTCTTTTGAAATCGATCATACAATGTTTCTACATCTTGACTATTAATTTGTTCTTCATCAATATAAAATGAGCGTAACAAAAATGAAAATTTATTCCAGTTAGCAAATTATAACAGTATTTTGGAACTTTATCGTGTGTTACATTGTTTGTTTCGGGTCTCATCGTTTCAAATGTAATGACAATAGGTAGATGGTCACTATTTAATGTGTCATTAAGAGTTTGCCAATCACAAGAAACCGCTAGCTCTGGGGATATTAATGTTAAATCTATGGCACTAGGATTATGTTTGGGATTGTCTGGAATGCGAGTTATATTGCCATTGTTTAAAAGGTAGAGAGATGAGTCAACTATGTTCTCAGTAAAGCGGTTACTACTAGTTATGACTTGACATCCTTTTTCCCAAAATGGCGAATGGGCATTAAAGTCACCACTGACGAGATATTTATTTGACTGGTCTGACTGAATCGAGTGTAGCCATTCAGTGTTTGTATCATTTGGACCTTGTGGTAAATAAACAGAAACAATTGTTAGTATATTACGATTTACCTGTACCTTTACTGCACAAGCATGCAGTCCGGGAACGTCTGGTGGACAGGACTAGTGCATGACAGGTATTTTTCTCCTTCACGAATATATATTGCTACATTTATTTTTTCATGGTTATCTACTTTTTGAATAATAGGTGGAAAATAGTAATCGTCTAATACAGGTAACTTTTCCTTCCGTACATTTAATGATTGCAAAGCTAAAAACATGATATTTTTCTTCTGATAGTTGTTGTACTAATTGATCAAGAGTGGTTGTGATGGATCGACAATTCCATTGAAATACCTTAAAAACTTTATCTGTCATAAGTAAACTGAGAGGACAAAATATTGATCAATGTACTTAAGACATTTTATATATTAGGCATACATAAGTATGTAAGACACAAGATGAGGATAAATGTATGACAGTCAAACTAATGATGTTGGATTTAACAATGCATAGAAACCAAAATAATGTTCATTTCTTAAATATAAATGGCCCGATCGTGTATGCTGCTCCAAGGGTAGAAATGCAGGTCATCCGGGTGGGGATGGAAGGACCTAGGGTTGAGGTAGCGGCGCCGTGCAGTCTTCTTTGGCTGGTCCAGAGTAGCCCATTCAGATGATGCCCAATTGTCCTGGCGAGGATACTGGTGCCCGTGAAGGTAGGGTGGAGACCGTCATGGAGGATGTTGGTCGTAACTGGAAGCCGCGAGTGACGACAAGGGAAACGTTTTCCATGTTACAGCTCAGAAGCTACTATGGCGTTGAACAAATCCCCCTTTACATTCAGCTGGGGGTCCTTGACAGGCGTCACCTTACTAATGACCAATTTCATTTGGGGACAGCTGTTAGAAATGTCTTTGATGCATTTCACAAGTTCATCAGCGCAGCTTGCAGGTGTTGTGTTCTTTAGGTCATTGATTCCACAATGGACTAGCAGTGCATCGTACGACTCGTCGGCTTTCTTGAGTGCTGGTTTGATTTCACTTATTCTGAAAGCTTTTTTCCGTTTTGCCTCTAAACCCGAAAGACTTTCCAAGTCTGTTCTTGTTGATTTTTGCAAGCACAGAGTCATGGACAAACAGCACATTTGGAAGTTCCCTTGCTTCGCTTTCATCTTCACCGCGTTCTCTAGCTGAGTGATGACGTAATTTGCCGTGATGATCTCTGACGTAGTTCTTACTTTTGACGCTCTTCTCTTTTTTTCATTTTCTGTTTTTGTTTTTTTGCCTTCGGATTTTTTTGCTTGGATTGGCACTCTGTTGATTTTAACACTTCATTTTCACTCGGCCTTTGTTGAACAGTAATATTTGATTGTTTAATAGGCTCGGACCGCAAGGCATCTGCGTAAGACGGGTGGTGAAGAGTTTCGGTTTGTGTCTCTTGGTCTTTGGTTTTTGTGCTTTGACAGAGTCGACTCGATGATTTTGGACTGGTTCTCGATGATTTTTTCGAGATTATAGAGTCTGTCGCTTAGCGATCTAACTAGGCTTTTCATGTCAAGCATCTCTTCCACTGTTTGTTCATCATTGTCGCCAATGTGAAGAACTACTTTGTCTTCCTGTTTGTTTTTTTGGAAGCTGTTCCGAAACGGCCGTCGCCACTCAAACTGAACGTTTTGATTTTTCTCTAGACTGCTGGGGTCGATTTGACTCGAGCTACTCACATTTTTTGACAGAAGCGATGCGCCTGCAATCTGGACTGCTGTGCATTGTTGTTGATATGACAAGTTGATGCATTACAGTAATTGGTATGTTTGTATGTATGTATGTATGTATATATATATATATATATATATATATATATATATATATATATATATATATTATGTATGCATGTAAGTATGCATGTATGGTGTGTGTGTCTGTATGTATGTATGTACGTCTGTATGTATGTATGCATGCATGAATGTATGAATGCATCCCCCCCCCCCCCCCCCGCTCTCTCTCTCTCTCTCTCTCTCTCTCTCTCTCTCTCTCTCTCTCTCTATATATATATATATATATATATATATATCTGTCTACTTATCTGTTTGTCTGTCTCTGTCTACCTCTACCTCTATCTATCTCTATCCATCCAACAATCAGTCCCTCTATCTATCCATCTGTCTGTGTACACCCCTGTCTTTCTATCCATCCTGTTATTCACTTAAGTGTGTATGTTTGTCTCCCTTGGATCCACATATCTAAATAGATGAACAGGAAAAAGAAAACAAAAGACGGACAAGAAAGGAAGAAACGTGATCTATTCATGCCTAGTCAACCACAAAGTCCATGTCAGAGTCCTGATGACGTCAGACTGTTTAAGCTCATGTCAGGGTCCTGATGACGTCATACTGTTCACAGCCTAGTCAACCACAAAGCACATGTCAGAGTCCTGATGACGTCATGCTGTTCACAGCCTGGTCATCCCCGAAGTCCATGTCAGAGTCCTGATGACGTCATGCTGTTCACAGCACAGCCTGGTCATCCACAAAGTCCAGGTCAGAGTCCTGATGACGTCATGCTGTTCACAGCCTGGTCATCCACAAAGTCGATTTCACAGTCCTGATGACGTCATGCTCTTTACAGCCTGGTCATCCACAAAGTCCACGTCAGAGTCCTTTTGACGTCATACTGTTTACAGCCGAGTTAACCACAAAGTCCATG
>JADBJO010000906.1:207500-210000 GCA_016801955.1 Conus betulinus | reverse complement strand
ACCGGACATCACTGACCGGACATGCCGTACACTGGACACCACTGACCGGACATGCAGTACACTGGACACCACTGACCGGACATGCCGTACACTGGACACCACTGCCTGGGACACATGCAGTACACTGGACACCACTGACCGGACAAACCGTACACTGGACACCACTGACCAGACATGCCGTACACTGGACACCACTGACCGGATATACCGTACACTGGACACCACTGACCGGACAAACCCGTACACTGGACACCACTGACCAGACATGCCGTACACTGACCAGACACTGGACACCACTGACCGGACAAACCGTACACTGGACACCACTGACCAGACATGCCGTACACTGGACACCACTGACCGGACAAACCGTACACTGGACACCACTGACCAGACATGCCGTACACTGGACACCACTGACCGGACAAAACCGTACACTGGACACCACTGACCGGATATACCGTACACTGGACACCACTGACCGGACATGCCGTACTCTGGACACCACTGACCGGACATACCGTACACTGGACACCACTGACCGGACAAACCGTACACTGGACACCACTGACCAGACATGCCGTACACTGGACACCACTGACCGGACAAACCGTACACTGGACACCACTGACCGGATATATACCGTACACTGGACACCACTGACCGGACATGCCGTACTCTGGACACCACTGACCGGACATACCGTACACTGGACACCACTGACCGGACATGCCGTACTCTGGACACCACTGACCGGACATACCGTACGCTGGACACCACTGACCGGACAAACCGTACACTGGACACCACTGACCAGACAAACCGTACACTGGACACCACTGACCGGACATACCGTACGCTGGACACCCATTTTCTTGTCGAATGCAATGCCTAGGTTGACACCAGGAGCAACAATCTTCCACATAGTTTAATTGCAGTCCCGTGTGTGTCGATCTCAAATCCATGACCAAAGGCTAAACACTGGTATATCAAGAACAGTACTTACGTACACACATCAGTCACTATACACTGGTATATCAAGAACAGTACTTCGGTACAACATCAATCCCTGAACACTGGTATAACAAGGACAGTACTGAGGCACACATCAGTCACAAAACACCGGAATAACAAGAACAGTATTCTGGTACACTCATCAGTCACTGAAGCGCCGTAAACGACTAATGCCATGATCGTCTGTCGCTACACAGCTTCTGATAATTGAAGAAGGCCCCAGAACATCGAAGCTTGGCACGATCCTGCTCATAATTTTCTTTCAACTGCGCAGTGTTACTTTTAAGGATCACGAAGTTCTTTTGCCAGTATGACATGATGCAGCTTTTTTTGCGTACCGTAATGAATCAATAGCGACTGCTTTCAAGTTTGGTGATACGTACGTTGGATTTTCTTTTTCGTTTTGGCTCACCCCTGTAACTAGATCCACCCCACTCCCTGCCTCCCCATCCTGTTTCTTCCTTCCTCCCTGCCCCCTGTCGCCCAACTTCGCAGATAAATTGTATGGGTTTCCACAGTTACATTTCAAGGTGTTCCAGTGTCAAGTTGTATGGAAGCGTAACTTTTTTTTTTTTTTTTAAATAAAGTCATTACTCCAAAGCATCTTAACCATTTTCATGGGAAGGGAACATTGTAGAACCACATGTGTACCCTCTCACCATCACTACTCGCTTCACACACACACACACACACACACACACACACACACACACGCACGCACGCACGCACACACACACACACACACACACACACACACACACACACACACACACACACTTATAGTTTCTCACATTTATCATTTCATATTTATGGGGTTACTTTCATTTATTATCATTAATATTATTTACATACTGCTACATTTACATATAATGTACGAATGAACCATCTTCATCCCCGTCCACTACCTCTCACTCCCCAACCCTCCCACATCAAAACCATTTGTACTTTTCTAGCTTTATCATTAGGGTTTGGCTGGCTTGTTTGTTCGTTTTGGGGTTGATGAGGTGGTGTTTTTTCCCGTCTAACATCAACTAGAGTAGATGGACGTTATACTTGAAAACACACACCACACACACACACACACACACACACACACACACACACACACACACACAAGGGGGGGGGGGGGAGGGGGGAGGGGGCAAAACTTCAGACAGACAGGCAGACAGGAGGAAGAAGAGAAATTCAGACGAGACAGGCACAATACAATATCTCCAAAACAGCGCAAAACGCGTGCGTGTTCACACACACACACACACACACACACACACACACACACACACACACATACACACACACACACACACACACACACACACACTACACACACACACACACACACACACACACACACACACACACGACCAGAACGCCAAAATGTCGGACTGGGAGCGGATACAAGACACGTCGCAGACTGGGAAGACCCCAAACTTCATGAATAAACATAAACTTAACCCAGAAAGAAGATGGGCAGCGACGAGCGGCA
>JADBJO010000906.1:190000-202500 GCA_016801955.1 Conus betulinus | reverse complement strand
CGGAAAGAACAAGGCAAAAAAGACTCCCCCCATCTCTCCAAGCCTTACTTCACCCTTTCAAACACTGGCAACAAGAAAGGTCGCTCACACTTGGGACTGTTGTAAACAACCACAAGGTCTCCACAGTTCTCTCGCCGTATACACCGCGGTAAACTCCGCCAGGACGCCCGGACAGCCGGCCTTTCATCTCCAAGCGCCCTTTTCGACCCGCCTTCACGAAGCTCTCTGATCGCCTCGCAGACCGCTTGCCGCGTCCGAGCGGTGACGGGGGTGGGGGGTCCTTCAATGTTAGCAGCCTTTCTAACACCTGGGCTTGTTGCTTAACGACGCTGAACGCCTCCGCCCTGGCAGCGTGTGCTTTGACAACTGGAGCACACAGCTGATCTACAGGCGTGAAGGCCTAACAGTCCGGACCTGGAGTCTGATATATAGCACACAGCTGATCTACAGGACTGAAGGCCCAACTGTCCGGACCTGGAGTCTAATATATAGCACACAGCTGAGCTTCAGGAGTGAAGGCCTAACAGTCCGGACCTGGAGTCTGATATATAGCACATGGCTGATCTACCGGCGTAAAAGCCTAACATTCCAGACCTGGAGTCTGATATATAGCACATAGCTGATCTACCGGCATAAAGGCCTAAGATTCCGGACTTGGAGTCTGATATATAGCACACACAGCTGATCTACAGATGTGAAGGCCTAACAGTCCAGAGACCTGGAGTCTAATATATAGCAAACTTCTGATCTACAGGACTGAAGACCTAACAGTCCGGACCTGGAGTCTGATATATAACACACAGCTGATCTACAGGAGTGAAGACCTAACAGTCTGGACCTGGAGTCTGGCGTTCTCTCCGTGTGCCCTGTGGATAAATCCTGTACCGACTTTGTTTCTCTAAAAAGCTTCGTTAGCTCTTTTCTTCATTTGCAACTTTGCGTCGATGAATAGTTTCGTTTCCTTTTTCTTTTTTTTTTTCTTTTGGTCGGTTTTTGTTTGTTTGTTTGTTCGTTTGTTTGTTTGTTTTAAACCTTTATAAGGATATCAAATCTACAGCACTTTTGAACAGACGACATGCGCGTACGGTATTGCTATCCACAGAGGCTGCCCACATGGAGGCCACATTTCCCCCACCTGTTCAGTTTCCGAAGAAATACTGGGACGATGGTTCTTAAAGATATCTCATTGAAAAAAACATGGAACAGACAATAGTGCGATGCGCAGTTAATACAGAGATGATGACGGAGGGTGGTGCCGTCTCCTTCAAACCATAATTTACACAGTTGAGCTCTGTGGTTGAAAAGGTTGCCTACTCGTGAATGAAGGTATGTCATTGCCATTTATTGAAAACTGTTAACTAAAGAACTTGAGTTCTGTGCTTGTCTACTTGTGGATGTAAGAATTTCATTGCCATTTATTCAAAACTGTAACTAAAGAACTTGAGTTCTGTGCTTGTCTACTTGTGAATGAAGGAATTTCATTGCCATTAATTTAAGACTGTAACTAAAGAACTTGAGTTCTGTGCTTGTCTACTTGTGAATGGAGGAATTTCACTGCCATTTATTGAAAACTGTAACTAAAGAACTTAATTAAGTTCTTTGGTAGACAAACTTGTCTATCTGTGAATGTAGGTGTGTCACTGCCATATATTCAAAACTGTAAGTGAAGTCATAGAGTTCTCGGGTAGAAAAACTGGTCTATTTGTGAATGAAGGTATGCCACCGTCATATATTTACAACTATAACTTAAAAAAAAGTAGAGTTCTTTGGTAACAAATTCGTCTGTTTGTGAACGAAGGTAGATCACTGCCAAGTATTTAAAACTATACCTGAAATATTTGACCATTGTCTTGTGAATCGTTTGTCTACGTGTTTTGGCGGTGCGTTATCTCTTAACATTTTGTTGAGATTTCCGCCTGCAGTCGCTTCGTTTTGCAACTCGATCTGAAATGCTTTGAGTTCACTGGTCGAAAAGCTGGTCTGTTTGTGAATGAAGACCATGTCACTGGCCATATATTCAGGTATCAATAGATGAACTTCATTCACATTCTGGATAAAAACTGAACTTGCAATACCTGGAGCTCGACTTGCGATCCAAATTTGCGGTACTTGCAGCTCGACTTGCGATCCAAACTTGCGAAACTCGGAGCTCGACTTACTGCAGATTAAGACGACTGTGGTGAGACCTAACAGTCCGGACCTGGAATGAATGGGAACGGAAAGGAATGTGGTGTGAGGGGAATGACAGTCACTAGTCATTTGTGACTGGCAAGATATATATATATATATATTGAATTATAAACAAAGCTTGTTCTTATGTCTCAGATTGTAGAAATAGGGGGTGGTAAGCCTAGTCTGCAGTGGTAGATGATTCTGCCTAACTGACAGTATGTGCTTGAGTGGGTGAATGGGGAATAAATAAATGCTTCTCAAAATGAACCTTCAGCAAGCTTATAGTCTCCAAAGAGGGAGACCATCTCCAATGGGGAGAAAGCTGGTATAGCATTCTTCTTAAAACCGAAAAGGCAGAGGAGTCAAATTACCACTTTCCGCGGTCACTGAGGAGAAACAATCAGGTTTCGAAATACCGGGTATCTGACCAGGAGTTATATGTTAGTGAGCTTTCTCCCCATTGGAGATGGTCTCCCTCTTTGGAGACTATAAGCTTGCTGAAGGTTCATTTTGAGAAGCATTTATTTATTCTCCCATTCACCCACTCAAGCACATACTGTCAGTTAGGCAGAATCATCTACCACTGCAGATATGAAGGCTTACCACCCCCCTATTTCTACAATCTGAGACATAAGAACAAGCTTTGTTTATAATTCAATATTTCTTGCAGTCATTGCAACACCTAGCTGCTCTGTAAGTTGCTGGAACGGTGCTCGGTACTTATCCTTGGAATTTATTGTTTCATTGTATATATATATATATATATATATATATATATATATATATATATATATATATATATATATATATATATATATATATATATATTGAGATCGTAAAGGTCAGAGAGAGAGAGAGAGAGAGCAGACCAGAGCACACTACTTGTGGAGTGAGTAGGGTTGAGATGGGAGTGTAGTGTAGGTAACAAAGGGGTCATAAAAAAACGGGTGGGGGGTTGGGGGTGAAGTGGGTGGGGTGGGTGGTGATGGGGGTGGGTGGGTGGGGTGGGGGTGGTGGTGGGGGGGGTGGGGGGGGGGGGGGCGGCGGTATACAAGGAACGAAGGGGGGGGGGGGGGGGTGAGGAGGGGGACAAGGGAAATATGCAAGAGAAAATATGCATGCATACACATGGACTAATGGAGGCGGAGAGAGAGAGAGAGAGAGAGAGAGAGAGAGAGAGAGAGAGAGAGAGAGAGAGAGAGAGAGAGAGAGAGAAATAAGAATGAGAGAGTGAGAGAGGAGCAGATGGAGTTGAGGTGAGGGGAAGAGGGGAAGAGAGAGGGGGATAACTATAACTGAGGGGGTGGAGGGGCAGAGTACGGATGTAAGAGAAACAGGGAAAAAGCAGAAAAAAAAAGCAGAAAAAAAAAAAAACGTGGAGGGGGGGTTGGGAGTGTGTTGAGAATTCAATTTCACAAGGTTGAGTTTTTTTTTTCTGTGTAAAAAAAAAGGTACTGACGTATCAAAAAAAAAGTATTTCATCAGAGCTTTGTTCCATACATCTGAGCTGGATTTCTGCTGTGTCAGATGTCAAATTCAGCGTCTTAGAATGCAGAAAAAGAATGAGGAAGTTGGCGGTGGACGGGGAGGGAGGAGGGTGAGGAGGGAGGGAGAGGAGGAGGATAGAGAAAGTTACGAAAAATAGGGAGGGGGGTAGGTTAAATGGGGTGGGTGGGTTTTTGGGGGGTGGGTAGGTTAAGGGGGTGGGTGGGTTTGGGGGTGGGTAGGTTAAGGGAGTGGGTGGGAGGACAGTGGAAAGGGGGAAAAAAAGGAAAAAAAAAAAAAAACAACTGAAGAGAGCGTGGCGGAAGGGAGGGAGGGTGGGGGAGGGCAAAGGAAAGGGGGAGGGAAAGGAGAGGTTGTACAAAAAGAAGAGTGGAGGTAAGAAAGTGAAAGAGTGTGAGGGGACAGGTAAGGAGGTGAGGGTTGGGAAAGAGGGGGTGGGGGAGATAAGAGGGAAAACGGGGTGGGGGGGGGGGGGAGGAAAGGTGACAAGAGGGGGGGGGAGGTAGGTTGTAAGGGAAAGTAACGGGAACGGGGTGGAGGGGGGGGGGGGAACATAGGATGGTGGGGAAATCCTCACCTGTGTCGGTTCATGAGTATCAAAGGAAACCTTGTAGATTCTGGTATATATCAAACATATTAACGATTACTCTGCACTCAGACATTTGTATATAACTAATGAATATTGAACCAAACTGGCAGACATAACCAGACCACTCAAAACGCTTTACATACTTCTGACTGAAATTGCACTGTGTCGCTTCATCTGGCTAGTTTTGGGATTAGAGTATGAGATATAACAAAACAATCTTATAATTACCGACATATGCATGAAAATACGTGTGACTTACACCTACACCCATTCCATTGCATCATGTGAAGAAGAAGAAGAAGAAGAAGAAGAAGAAGAAGAAGAAGAAGAAAGACGAAGAAGAAGAAGAAGAGAAGACGAAAGACGACGAAGAAGAAGAAGAACGACGAGAAGACGAGAAGAAGAAGAAGAAGAAGACGAAGAAGAAGACGAAGAAGAAGAAGAAGAAGACGACGAAGAAAGAAGAAGGAAGAAGAAGAAGAAGAAGAAGGAAAGACGAAGAAGAGAAGAGAAAGAAGACGAAAGAAGAAGAAGAAAGAAAAAAACGAAGGCGCGAAGAAGAAGAAGAAGAAGAGAAGAAGAGAAGAAGACGACGAAGAAAAGAAGAAGAGAAAAAAGAAAAATTTGAAGAAAGAAAGAAGAAGGAAAGGAAGAAGAAGAAAGAAGAAGAAGAAGACGAAGAAGAGAAGAAGAAAGAAGAAGAAGATAGTAGAAGAAGAAGGATGAAAGAAAGAAGAAGAAGAAAAAGAAGAAGAAGAAGAAAGGAAGAGGGGAGGGGGAAGTGAAGAAGAATTGAGAAAAATAAGAACAAGAAGAATGGAGAAAAGAAAGAATAGAAGACAGAGGATGAGAGGGGAGAGAAGAAGAAGAAGAAGAAGAAGAGATGAGAAGAAGAAGGAGGAAGAGGATAGAGGATATAGGAGGATAGGAGGAAGAAGAAGAAGAAGAAAGAAGAAGAAGAAGAAGAAGAAGAAACAAAACATTAGAGTAGATTGAAAAAACTACAATTCAATTCTATAATCCTACCTTAACCAGTCCTAGCAAATACTTTTCATATATATATATATATATATATATATATATATATATATATATCAATAAGAAGAAAGAAAAGAAGAAGAAGAAAGAAGAAGAAGAAAAGAAAGAAGAAGAAGAGGAGGGGGGAATGTGAAGAACAAGATTGAGATTGATATATCTGTACACACACACACACACACACACACACACACACACACACACCATACATATATATATATATATATATTGTTTAAAATAGGATGGTAAAAACAGATGTTGCTCCCCAAGGGGTTTTAACAGATGTTGCTCCCCAAGGGGTTGAGCACTTTGAGAGTTTTATTAGGCATTTTAGTAGTATTCTTGATATATATATATATATCTATCTATAGTATATATATATATATATATATATATACATATATATATGTCCGTATATATATATATATATATGGGAGTATTTATAATTGACATTTCTTAGATGAACATTTCTCCAAACACACACACACACACACACACACACACACACACACACACACACACAGCACACATTCATCACGCACATACACATACACACGCACGCACGCGCGCGAGTCAGTATATGAATACTGACCACATTCATGACTGGAGTTCAAGTGTAACCTATCAGTGCAAGTGATGTCCGTACATTTCTGTCAGTGGCAGTGATGTCTCCGTACATTTCTGTCAGTGGCAGTGGCATTTCTGTCAGTGGCCAGTGATGTCCGTACATTTCTGTCAGAGGCAGTGATGTCCGTACATTTCTGTCAGAGGCAGTGATGTCCCGTACATTTCTGTCAGTGGCCAGTGATGTCCGTACATTTCTGTCAGTGGCCAGGTGATGTCAGTACATTTCTGTCAGTGGCAGTGATGTCAGTACATTTCTGTCAGTGGCCAGTGATGTCAGTACATTTCTGTCAGTGGCAGTGATGTCCGTACATTTCTGTCAGTGGCCAGTGATGTCCGTACATTTCTGTCAGTGGCAGTAATGTCAGTACATTTCTGTCAGTGGCCAGTGATGTCAGTACATTTCTGTCAGTGGCCAGTGATGTCCGTACATTTCTGTCAGTGGCAGTGATGTCCGTACATTTCTGTCAGTGGCAGTAGTGATGTCAGTACATTTCTGTCAGTGGCCAGTGATGTCCGTACATTTCTGTCAGTGGCCAGTGATGTCTGTACATTTCTGTCAGTGGCCAGTGATGTCCGTACATTTCTGTCAGTGGTCAGTGGCCAGTCCGTACATTTTTCTGTCAGTGGCAGTGATGTCAGTACATTTCTGTCAGTGGCCAGTGATGTCAGTACATTTCTGCCAGTGGCAGTGATATCCGTACATTTCCTAGCCTCATCATCAGTTCATTTCCCATCTAAAGCCAATCCCAAACAAGGGAGTCGTGTCAAAACAATGTGGTACAAACATCATAACATGTGTGTATAACGTCAGTATATAATCAAAGTCAGAACAGTGTGGCACACACATGTGGTACAAATCATGTGTTTATAACGTCAGTACAATCAAAGTCAAAAGAATGCCGTACACATCACAAAATGTGTTGTCGGTACAATCAAAGTCAAAAGGATGCCGTACACATCACAACTTGGTGTTGTATAACGTCTGCATAACGTGTGTATAAATCAAAGTCAAAACAATGCGTTACACACATCACAACATGTGTGTATACCGCGATTATACTGTGTTTCAATCAAAATCAAAGCAATGCCATACACATCCACATCCTCTCTCCTCTCTCTCTCTCTCTCTCTCTCTCTCTCTCTCTCTCTCTCTCTCTCTCTCTCTCTCATCTCTCTCATAAGCATTCACCGCGTCTCCGTTGCTGTAGTAATCCTTCAGTTTTCATTTACATATTTGTTCATTTCCCTCTGCCATTCCAGTTTCTGTCATATCTTGTTTAGCTTGAGTACAATCACCGTCATCTCCCCTGGAAGGGGTTTGTAAAGAATATCTGAGCACATCATCAGATTTCAGCTCGTCGTCGTTCCATATTCATTTGTCAAATTTTTTCTCATTCCGTGAAGAAAGATACATTTGAATCAAACCTCTCTCTCTCTCTCTCTCTCTCTCTCTCTCTCTCTCTCTCTCTCTCTCTCTCTCTCTCTCTCTCTCATCCAGTGTTCATCATCGTCGCGTTCTCGGAGCTATATTGATGGTTGCCCCTTCCCAGTCCTTCTCGTTGTGATATCGTGAGCACAGAAACAGCGTCCCGGCTGGCCCCTCTACATGCCCTGAGGAACGTACTCAACCCTCGTGACTATGTTGTGTTGGTTGGTTGGTTTGTTACCTCCCTTCTACAACACTGCATTCCATCTGAGTGATTCAATGATGTGAGGCCCTTCCGCTGAAGTGGTGTGGAGGGGGCAGGCGGGTGGTAGACAGGCGGTAGTCAGGTGGTAGACAGGCGGTAGACAAGGTGGTAGACAGGTCAAGGCTGTGTGGGGGTCAGGCGGCGAACAGGTCAAGACCGTGTGGGGGTCGGGGAGCGGACAGGTCAAGGCCATGTGGGTCAGGCGGCGGACAGGTCAAGGCTGTGTGGCGGATTGGGAGCGACAGGTCAAGGCTATGTGGGGCAGGGGGCGGACAGGTCAAGGCTGTGTGGATCAGGGGGAGGACAAGTCAATGCTGTGTGGGGCAGGGGGTGGACAGATTAAGGCTGTGTGGGGGCAGGGGTCGGACAGGTCAAGGCTGTGTGGGGCAGGGGGCGGACAAGTCAAGGCTGTGTGGATCAGGGGGAGGACAAGTCAATGCTGTGTGGGGCAGGGGGGTGGACAGGTCAAGGCCGACTGGGTCAGGGGGCGGACAGGTCAAGGCTGTGTTGGGGCAGGGGGCGGACAGATCAAGGCTGTGTGGGGCAGGGGGCAGACAGGTCAAGGCTGTGTTGGGGCAGGAGGCGAACAGGTTAAGGCTGTGTGGGGGCAGGGGTCGGACAGGTCAAGGCTGTGTGGGGCAGGGGGCGGACAAGTCAAGGCTGTGTGGGGCAGGGGGCAGACAGGTCAATGCTGTATGGGGGCAGGGGGCGGACAGGTCAAGGCTGTATGGGGGCAGGGGGAGGACAGGTCAATGCTGTGTGGGGCAGGGGGCGGCAACTGTCCCATCAGCCGGACGCTACAACCATGACGCCTTTGCCGACCACACCTGGTCAATCACAGAAATACTGCCCCAGCCCCCTCCCTGCCCCCCCTCCCCAAACCTACCCCCTCCTCCAACCCCTCACCCCCACTGCCTTTCCATCTCCTTGGCACCTTCCGTTCTCAACCCAGTCCTTCCGATCCAGAGATCTGTTCCACTGAAAAATGCTCTGTACTGTTGTAACACCCCCAAACTCCCTACACACTCTAATCTGTAGAGTTGTAAAGCCTCCAATCCCTACACGTGTAATCTGTACTGTGGTAAAGCCTCCAATATTCCTACACCTCTAATCTGTAGTGTGGTAAAACCTCCGATCTCCCTACACCTATAATCTGCACTTATAGTGTGTACTGTTGCAAAACCTCCAGTCTCCCTACACCTACAGTCTCCCTACACCTATAGTCTGTACTGTGGTAAAACCTCCAGTCTCCCTACACCTATAGTCTGTACTGTGGTAAAACCTCCGGTCTCCCTACACCACCTATAGTCTCCCTACAACTACAGCGTGTACTGTGGGAAAACATCCAGTTTTTCTCTACACCTATGGTCTCCCTACACCTATAGTCTCCCTACATCTAGATGTCTGTACTGTGGTAAAACCTCCAGTCTCCATACACATATATAGTCTGTCATGTGGTAAAACCTCTAGTGGCAATACACCTATAGTCTCCCTACACCTACGGTCTCCATACACCTATAGTGTGTACTGTGGTAAAACCTCCAGTCTCCCTACACCTATAGTCTCCCTACACCAATAGTCTGTCCTGTGGTAAAAAAACCTCTAGTGGCCATACACCTACGGTCTGTACTGTGGTAAAACTTCTAGTCTCCCTACGCCTATAGTCTGTACTGTGGTAAACCTCTAGTCTCTCCCTACACCTATGGTGTCCCTACAATTAAAGTTTCCCTACACCTACAGTGTGTACTGTGGTAAAACATCCAGTCTCCCTAAACCTATAGTTTCCCAACGCCTTTAGTCTGTCTACACCTATACTTTTCCTACACCTATAGTCTGTACTGTGGTAAAACCTCTAGTCTCCCTACACCTATAGTTTCCCTACACCTACAGTGTGTACTGTGGTAAAAACATACAGTCTCCCTACACCTATAGTTTCCCTACGCCTGTAGTCTGTCTACACCTATAGCTTCCCTACACCTATAGTCTACTGTGGTAAAAACTCCAGTCTCCCTACACCTATAGTTCCCCTACACATATAGCGTGTACTGTGGTAAAACCTCCAGTCTTCTAACACCTATAGTTTCCCTACACTTATAGTCTCCCTACACCTGTTGTCTGTCTACACCTACAGTCTCCCTACACCTATAGTCTCCGTACACTTACAGTCTGACCTCCAGTCTCCCTACATCTACAGTCTCCCTACACTTATTAGTCTGTACTGTGGTAAAACCTCCAGTCTCCCTACACCTACAGTCTCTCAGTAAGTCTGTACTGTGGTTACAATCTGCCATCCTCCAAACACTTTCATCAAACAACGGCAGCAAGCCGGACTGGCGTGGCGGCCTTCCGCGGCCCGTCAGTGAGAGAGGGAAGGGGGAAAGGGAGGGTGGACGGGGAAAGGGGGGGGGGGGGGGGGTGGACCAGCCCAGAAAAGCGCTGGCGGAGAGCTGGGGGAACGGCTGGCCTCGCTGACGTCTGTGCTTCAGTCCCAGGCAGGGCCACGTCACGAGAGCTTGACCCCTTCTGCGTTTCCCTGGGGCTACTGGCCCGGGTTGATCTTTGTCCTTCACGCCTTGGATGGGGTCAGGGAGGTCAGCCCCCCCCCCCCCCCCCCCCCCCCCCCCCCACCACACACACACACTTTTCTGTTGTTGCTGACAGGGGTTGTATGAAGGTTCAGGTGGAGTGGAGATCTGTCGGCTGGCGTAGCTGTCCACAGAAGCATTACTTGGGAGCCAATGTATGGTCACTCTGCAGCTTCAAAAGTTATGGTTTCTGTTTCCCCCCGTTGAAACAGTACGCACTTATACTTTTTTCTCAACAAGGAATGACGACATTGCTTGCGTGATCCAATGCAGTAAATGTGACATCAGAACAATAGCAAAACGTCAAAGCACTCGTGTGCCATTAAAAACATCATAGGACATTCATGATTGAAACAAGTCATTTCCGTTATTATTGGCGCCATCTAAGCATCAGACGACTCACAGAATATAAAATCAATATCAGCCTTGTGACCAGATTAAGCCGCCATCCATGTGGTCAGCACGCGCACGTAATGATGCCATAAGAAGTAATGTTTACACCAGTACAGTCACTGTGTTCATGGTAATCAGCGTTATGACGTACCATCAGTGCCAAAGCACGTAATGATGCTCTACGAAGTAATATTTATACCAGTACAGTCACTGTGTTGATGGTAATCAGCGTTATGGCGTACCATCAGTGCCAGAACACGTAATGATGCCCTAGAAAGTAATGTTTACACCAGTACAGTCTCTGTATTCACCGTAATCAGCCTTATGGCGTACCATCGGTGCCAAAACACGGGAAAACAAGAAGTCCGCTTATGAAGCCGCAGAGGGACACCTTTTCCTGAAAACAGAAGTCGATACCGTGTTTTTGGAAGAAAATGACCCCTGTCCACGAAGAAACCAACTGTTGTGAGCTTTTTGGCGCAAATGTTCCTCCATAGTTCCCTCGCGCTCATTTTCCGGACCGGCGGTCAGGGGATAGGGCACATTACATGGCATTAGCTACGTACTTGTCGGAGAGTGAGAGCTGAGATTACCATGATGACGCACAATGACCACAGCATGGTACTATTTATGGTACATGCAAACAGTCAATAATGGGGAGGGATGGCGGCGTAATTAGGGCAGATTTCTTTACGCCATGAAACACAGCAGGGGTCGTCTTTGAACCGATGGTGGCTGGGGTTTCCCACAGACAGAAGCTGACTCAGAGGCTGGGCTGTTGACACGTCCCCAGCCTGGGTCTCCATTGTCCTCACTAGGCGTCGACTGCACGACTCATCCAACTGTGTTTACATCCCCCGACCGCCATTGGTACTTCACCATTGTTCGTCTCCTTCGCCACATCGGAATCAAACAAACACCCCGATGCCAAACAGCAACTTGCACACGGCACGCCGACAAACACCCCAATGCCAAACAGCAACTTGCACACGCCACGCCAACAAACATCCCAATGCCAAACAGCAACCACCCCAATGCCAAATAGCAACTGGCACACGCCATGCCAACAAACACCCCAATGCCAAACAGCAACTTGCACACGGCACGCCAACGAACCCCCCAATGCCAAACAACAACTTGCACACGGCACGCCAACAAAACCTCGATGCCAAGCAGCAACTTGCACACGGCACACCAACAACACCCCAGCGCCAAATAGCAACTTGCACACGACAATCACGACAAGATGGACAGCACAGGGTGAACGGCTGTAGCTGACATCCTGTTAGTGGACAGCACACTCAGTGAACGGCTGTAGCCGACATCCTGTTAGTGGACAGCACTCAGTGAACGGCTGTAGCCGACATCCTGTTAGTGGACAGCACTCAGTGAACGGCTGTAGCCGACATCCTGTTAGTCTGCAGGACACTCATCGCGGCGCAGACCTCTGTCCCAAACGGAACGGATCCTGTACTGTGGCAAAACCTCCAATGTGGATCCGCACTATGGATACACACCAACATGAACAGGAATCGTCCTTAGTCCACCCACTCCTGTTGACCCGTTTTCCTCTTCAGACCAGTGTCGGAGGTTTTACTGTCATCTGCCCACGAGCATTAAATGAACGAAGAAACGACCAAACCACCGGAAGCCGTCGGATGAACACGTGACCTCCTAACCGGAAATAAAAAGAGACAAGGAAGAGGGGAAAAAAAAAACCCTATCTTATACAACCAACACTCCGATTCGGATTCCTCTAATTCTTTCTGTTCATGATCCCCGCCAACCCGACTGTGCGTCTCTTTAAGGGCCTGAGGTCAAATAGCGCGCTGTAAACAGAAACATCCCCTCATTGGTAGAAATTTTCGCGATCATTCACATTCAAGGGATTACGTTGCAAGT
>JADBJO010000906.1:167500-172500 GCA_016801955.1 Conus betulinus | reverse complement strand
TGAACCCCTTAACTTTATAGGGGCGGCTTCAGTGTTTTCAACTTGATTTTTTTTTTTTTTTTTAAAGTCTGTCTTGGGAGGGAGGAGGAGAGAGAGAGAGAGAGAGAGAGAGAGAGAGAGAGAGAGAGAGAGAGAGAGAGAGAGAGAGAGAGAGACGGATGGATATAAACATGGATAGATAGATAAACAGATAGAGAGATGGATGGATAGACAGACATACAGAAAAATAGATGGAATAGATCCATCGATACAGAGACATGGATGGATAGATAGATGGATAAATAAATAGACAGACAGATAGATAGGTAGACAGATGGACAGATAGATAGATGGGTAGATGCACAGATAGATAGATAGATAGATAGATAGATAGATAGATAGATAGATAGATAGATAGATAGATAAACTGGTAGATAGATAGATAGACAGATAAATAGATGGATAGACGCACAGATAGATAGGTAGAGAGATAGATGGAGAGACACACAGATAGATAGATAGATAGATAGATAGATAGATAGATAGATAGATAGATAGATAGATAGATAGATAGATAGATGGACAAGCAGAGAGAGAGAGAGAGAGAGAGAGAGAGAGAGAGAGAGAGAGAGAGAGAGAGAGAGAGAGAGAGAGAGAGAGAGAGGTAAGCATGTAGATAGACAGAAGAAGAAAATACCCCTCTGTAGTTTCCAGCCTACATGTGTGGCAATGCGTTGCCGATGACCCCCCACGCTGTGACCTTCAACACTGCGCAGCGAAAACGCGTAGCATGGGAATAGAACAGCGCTCTGGCACTTGCAGACTGCGAAAAAAACGCGTCATTCCCGTGCTGATATTTTCTCTGGTATTTCATGCTTTTTTTTTTTTGTTGTACAACATTTATAACCAGCGGATGTAATTTAAATCTGTGTGTGTGCTACGTGTGAGTGGTCGTGTTACAGGTTTATAACCAGTGGATCTGATTTACTCTGTGTGGGATTCGTGTGAGTGTCGTGTTACAGGTTTATAACCAGTGGATCTGATTTACTCTGTGTGTGGGATTCGTGTGAGTGTCGTGTTTCAGGTTTATAACCAGTGGATCTGATTTACTCTCTGTGTGTGATTCGTGTGAGTGTCGTGTTACAGGTTTATGACCAGTGGATCTGATTTACTCTGTGTGTGATTCGTGTGAGTGTCGTGTTACAGGTTTATGACCAGTGGATCTGATTTATTCTGTGTGTGATTCGTGTGAGTGTCGTGTTACAGGTTTATAACCAGTGGATCTGATTTACTCTGTGTGTGATTTCGTGTGAGTGTCGTGTTACAGGTTTATAACCAGTGGATCTGATTTACTCTGTGTGTGATTTCGTGTGAGTGTCGTGTTACAGGTTTATAACCAGTGGATCTGATTTACTCTGTGTGTGATTCGTGTGAGTGTCGTGTTTACAGGTTTATAACCAGTGGATCTGAGTTACTCTGTGTGGGATTCGTGTGAGTGTCGTGTTACAGGTTTATAACCCAGTGGATCTGAGTTACTCTGTGTGGGATTCGTGTGAGTGTCGTGTTTCAGGTTTATAACCAGTGGATCTGAGTTACTCTGTGTGTGGGATTCGTGTGAGTGTCGTGTTACAGGTTTTATAACCAGTGGATCTGAGTTACTCTGTGTGGGATTCGTGTGAGTGTCGTGTTACAGGTTTATAAACCAGTGGATCTGAGTTACTCTGTGTGTGGGATTCGTGTGAGTGTCGTGTTACAGGTTTATAACCAGTGGATCTGAGTTACTCTCTGTGTGGGATTTCGTGTGAGTGTCGTGTTACAGGTTATAACCAGTGGATCTGAGTTACTCTGTGTGGGATTCGTGTGAGTGTCGTGTTACAGGTTTATAACCAGTGGATCTGAGTTTACTCTGTGTGGGATTCGTGTGTGAGTGTCGTGTTACAGGTTTATAACCAGTGGATCTGAGTTACTCTGTGTGGGATTCGTGTGAGTGTGCTCCTTCATTATATCTTTTGGTATAACGGGGAACTGACCGTGGGATACTGTGCATCCCGTGTTTTTTTTTTAATCCAGTGGATCTGAGTTCCTCTCTCTCTCCGTGTTACAGGTCTATCCTCCTCTCTCTGAGTCTCTCCTCTGTGTCTCTCCCAGTTGTGAGTCTCTCTCTCTCCGCCTCTCTCTCAGTCGGTCTCTGCCGTCTCTCCTCTCTCTCTCTCTCTCCCCGGGATCTCTCTCTCTCCTCTCTCACCTTTCTCTAACGAATCTCTCTCTTCTCTCTCTTCCTCTCTCCCCTCCTCTTCTCGATCTCTCTCTCACATTCTACTGACCCTCCCAGGATACGAATTTTTTATTATTATTCCCATGAGGTTTTTTTTTTTTTTTTTTTTTTTTTTTTTTTTTTTTTTGGGGGGGGGGGGGGGGGGGGGGGGGGGGGGGGGGGGGGGGGGGGTGGGGGGGGGACTTTTTTAAACTCTTTACAGTTTTCTTTTTACAGCGAAGAAAAACAAAATCTCCTCTCCCCCACCTACCTTACGTAGCAACATCCACCTCATCCCACCCACCCCAGCGAAGCTCCCTACCGTACGTAGCATCCACTCCACTCCACACTTCCCCTCACCCCCCCCCCCCCCCCCCCCCCACACACACACACACAGAGTGACCTTCCAGGATGTACTGCTTTGGGTTCACAGGGTTTGTTCCCATTGATGCTTTGATCTTTCACTTCTGGGGACCCAAGACACTTATCTGTCCACTCGGAACGACTGACACCCTCCATTGTTTACACTTTGATGACGAGCAAGTCTGTCAACTGATGTGATCAGTTTCCTTTTTCCTTATTCCACGCAAATTCATAACAGATTGGTGGTTGGCAAGATTGGGAACACACATCGGGTGGATTTGGACAAAAACAGTAAGAGATGGTTAAGTCATTAAAGGATGGCAGATTTTGATATAACAATTCTACCAAGGCGTGTTACCCATATTTGAAACAAGTCTCTGATGTCAGCTAGCAGTCTCTGCCTAATTCACTTCCACACTTTTTCTTTTCAAATCGTTAGTGAACCAGATACCTAGTATTCCAAATTTTGAGGGTTGCCAGTTTATTTATAAATGTTCCATGTAACGAACTGCACTGTTTTTCATGTTTTCTAAGCAAACTGCGCTTGTTTTTAAAATTAAAAATTTTAAAAAACAAATTCATATGAATGAGACCTGACACAGGATCATATGTTAAAAGAGCTTCAAGACACAAAGATTTTCTATCAACCGCAAGTAAAAACTCTGTGTCATCCCCAAATTGCGAAAGCTCATACTCAGTGTCATTTATCTGAATTCTTTGAATGCCTTGATTTTTACCTCACGGTGATGGCTAATATCTTAGCACACAAGTACGAACAAATATGGGGAAAAATTGGGTGTCGTTGTCGGCAACCCTGTTTGATTTCAAACCATCTGAAAATTGGCCGTTCACAACAATGCAAGACTATATACTTTGATTAAATGTGCTTATCCATTTAGGTATGTCTTTTTTGGAAACCAAATGCTTTTAGTACTTTTAGACATGGAATTCCAGTTAATCGAATCAGATGTCTTTTTCAAAGTCTATATTTAAAAACAGGCCAGGCAGATTATAGTTAAAATCAATAGGATTATAGTGTCAAAATAGCAGTCTCAGATTATCACCGATGTTTCTTATAAATGCTGTTTTATCTTTGTTTACAATCTTAGGCAACACATGTTTCTATTTTATTTGCAATACAAGAGATACTATCTTTTAAACTACATTCAAAAATTGAATTGTTCTCCCCGGGTTTTTTTTTTTTAACTGCCGTGGTTCGCCTCCTTTCGGAATACATATTATGATCCCTTCTTTCTCAACACAAAAAAAGCAAGTCCCCCCCCCCCCCCCCCCCCCCCCCCCCCCCCCCCCCCCCCCCCCCCCCCCCCCCCCCCCCCCCCCCCCCCCCCCCCCCCCCCCCCCCCCCCCCCCCCTTTTTTTTTTATTACCTGCGTTTAGCGCTTTTACAACGAATACTCCAATCTTGAAAAAAGAAATGAAAGAATTTGGCACTCAGAACATAAGAACCGGGACTTCTGTTGTATTTCATCGCCTTAAGATATATATATGTCTCTTCCTTCAAAGTGATTCCTCCTAAATCGTCAGCTTCAGCTTGATTTAAACACGGATTGTCTTTAACTAGAAGTTTAACATCAGAACCCTCAACAACAGCATGCATGGATTTATAAAAAAAAGTTTTTAACTCTTTAAGGATTTTCTTTTTGATGTGTCACCACATTACCACGCTGATCAAGTATGTTAACCATGTTTTTTTTTTACAATATAAGTTCGTTTATCTAGGTTACACTAATAACTGCTGACTTTCTCTCCCTTCAGCTATCCATCGAACTTTTGATCTTAACAGTACTCCTTCCATACGTTTTTGTGTCTGGTAACTTTTTTTTTTTTTATTTCTTCGTGTCAGTGACCCTGATATGTCTTTTTTTTTGTATCTGAGAATGTTTTGTTCTAATCGTTTTTCTTCTTCAATATTTTCCTTTTCATTGCGGTTGCATATGAAATGGTTTTGAATCATAATTTCATCAACAAGAAAATCCAGAAAAAGATAATCAAAAATACAAATGTTTAACTCTCGTCATCAGACATTTGAGTAGAGTACCATAATCATTCGCTGAGTATTCTTTAATGTTTTTTTTTTATTTCGGCATTCATTTCGTCTAAATATGCTTAATCTTTAAGTAGTGATGAATTTAGTAGTTTTCACAAAGTTTGATGCTTAACATTATCGTAGAATTTCAAGTGCAGCAAAACAGCCGGATAATCTGTTCTACAACCACACCCGATGTTTATTTACATCCTCTACATGGAGATAACTGATCGCAAAGATATCTAACCTGGCCTGTTGAAATGGGTTAGTCCTTCTCCAGGTGAAGTGGTGACGTTCCGGATTTAACCCTTTCGAAACGTAGAAGAAAAAGAACACCCGAAGGTGCTGGGGAGGACC
>JADBJO010000906.1:155000-157500 GCA_016801955.1 Conus betulinus | reverse complement strand
TCTTCCTTTTATCTTTCCCCTTTCTTTCTTTCTTTCTTCTTTATTTCTTTCTTTCTTTTTTTCTTTTCTTTCTTTCTTTCTGTCTGTCTGTCTTTTCCGCTTTTTTCTTACTTTCTGTCTTTCTGTCTGTCTGTCTGTCTGTTTTCGTCTTCTCTTTCTTTCTGTCTGACTGTCTGTCTGTCTTTTCCTTTTCTTCTTTCTTTCTTTCTTTCTTCTGTCTGTCTTTTTTCCTTTTTCTTTCTTTCTGTTTTTTTTTGCTCTTGCCTTGCTTTTCATCTTCGTCAGTTTTGTTTTTTGGTTGCTTGCTTCTTTGAAGTTTCCGTGTTTTTTATTTATTTATTTATTTTTTTAATCTCATTCTTTGGATACTTGTTCCTTCGTTCCTTCTTCCTTTCTATCATTTCTGTTTATTTTTTTTTTCCAGCTTTCTTCTTTAAACTTTGTTTGTTTCTTCTTTTCTTCCTTTCCTTCCTTCTTTCCTTCCTTTCTTATCGTCTTCGTTCGTTCGTCTTTTCTCTCTGTCTCTCCTGCTTCCATGCGTTCATACTTCTTTCCTTCTGTATTGGCTCGTTCGTTCTTTCCTTCCTGTCTTCTATCCTTTCTTTCTGCACCCCTTTCTTCTTTCTTTCCTTCCTTCCTTCCTTCCTTCCTGTCAATCTTCCTCTTTTTTTTTTTTTAAACTTTCCTTTCGTCTTTCTTACTTCCCTCATTCTTAAATGGCGTTCTGAAAATGAAAACAACGCAGTGCTTTAGATGCAGTCAGGTAGAAATCAGCTTTGGACCTAACAAGAGACATACATCCAGTCTTCAGCTGTTTTGTATATTCTGAAGGCGCTAGCCCAAACCCGAGTCCGCACAGATGTTCCAAGTGACCTTGCTTCGCCCGATTCCTATCTGCTGCTTTGTCCTGGCAGACACAAGGCATTCTGGAATGGTGGCGTCACTGGGGTGTGACGCGGACTTGAGGGACGCTGACAGTGCCGAGGGGAGGGTATTTACACAGCCACATTCGGCAACAGCGCCGCGTGTCAATCCACAGAGAGCAGTCAGTGTCAGACAACAGTCCACAGAGAGCAGTCAGTGTCAGACAGCAGTCTACAGAAAAGCAGCCAGTGTCAGACAGCAGTCCACAGAGAGCAGTCAGTGTCAGACAGCAGTCCACAGAGAACAGTCAGTGTCAGACAGCAGTCCACAGAGAGCAGTCAGTGTCAGACAGCAATCTACAGAAAGCAGTCAGTGTCAGACAGCAGTCCACAGAGAGCAGTCAGTGTCAGACAGCAGTCCACAGAGAACAGTCAGTGTCAGACAGCAGTCCACAGAGAGCAGTCAGTGTCAGACAGCAGTCTACAGAAAGCAGTCAGTGTCAGACAGCAGTCCACAGAGAGAGCAATCAGTGTCAGACAGCAGTCCACAGAGAGCAGTCAGTGTCAGACAGCAGTCCACAGAGAGCAGTCAGTGTCAGACAGCAGTCCACAGAGAGCAGTCAGTGTCAGACAGCAGTCCACAGAGAGCAGTGAGTGTCAGACAGCAGTCCACAGAGAGCAGTCAGTGTCAGACAGCAGTCCACAGAGAGCAGTGAGTGTCAGACAGCAGTCCACAGAGAGCAGTCAGTGTCAGATAGCAGTCCACAGAGAGCAGTCAGTGTCAGACAGCAGTCCACGGAAAGCAGTCAGTGTCAGTCCACAGAGAAAGTCAGTGTCAGTCCACAGAGAGAGCAGTCAGTGTCAGTCCACAGAGATTAGTCAGTGTCAGTCCACAGAGAGCAGTCAGTGTCAGTCCACAGAGAGCAGTCAGTGTCAGTCCACAGAGAACAGTCAGTGTCAGTCTACAGAGAGCAGTCATCAGTGTCAGACAACAGTCCACAGAGAGCTGTCAGTATCAGTCCACAGAAAACAGTTATCAGTGTCAGACAACAGTCTACAGAGAGCAGTCAGTGTCACAGTCTACAGAGAACAGTCAGTGTCAAACTACAGAGATTAGTCAGTGTCAGTCCACAGAGAGCAGTCAGTGTCAGTCCACAGAGAACAGTCAGTGTCAGTCTACAGAGAACAGTCATCAGTGTCAGACAACAGTCCACAGAGAACTGTCAGTATCAGTCCGCAGAAAACAGTCATCAGTGTCAGACAACAGTCCATAGAGAGCTGTCAGTGTCAGACAGCAGTCCACAGAGAGCAGTCAGTGTCAGTCTACAGACAGCAGTCATCAGTGTCAGACAGCAGTCCACAGAGAACAGCCGGTGTCAGACAGCAGTCCACAGAGAACAGTCAGTGTCAGCCTACAGAGAGCATCAGTGTCAGTCCACAAAGGGCAGTCAGTGTCAGTTTACAGAGAGCAGTCAGTGTCAGTCTACAGAGAGCAGTCAGTGTCAGTCTACAGAGAGCAGTCAGTGTCAGTCAGCAGAGAGCAGTCAGTGTCAGTCTACAGAGAGCAGTCAGTGTCAGTCTACAGAGAGCAGTCAGTGTCAGAGAGCAGTCAGTGTCAGACAGCAGTCCACAGAGAG